>JAUUEB010267593.1:0-13178 GCA_032362205.1 Clione limacina | reverse complement strand
TGTTTAAATTACAGCAAAATCCACCCAGAGACTTCGGAGATTAGAGAAGTGCAAGAAAGTAAGCAAGAAAGCAAGCATACAATTCAGTGTATATTGTTATAGATTTCAAAGTATAGTAAATGATTTTTTGCTTATAAGTTAAGAAATAGATTTAACAAAGAAATATTAGTTAAGTCACAGTAAAAATAGCATCTTTACGCATATCCACTATTAAAAAATAAAAAGTAATATAGATCTGAAAAAAATGCTATTTTTACTGTGACTTAACTAATATGTCTATACGCTAAGCATTCTGTGCTCGAGTTTACTATATCTCAAGAACTAGATGTAACAAAGGTTTTAACCAAAAACACTCTGATGTGTATGAATATATATTAATTGACTTCACTACATGAGAAAAAGTCTATTATAAATTATAAATCTAATACAATGGGATATGTGATTAGGTTAAAAATTTGTAAAATACAACTGAAACAGTTCAAATTATTGTTGAACCACAATCAACCAACTTTTAATGTTGAAGTAGGAGTTCCATGAAGAATATTTATTTTTCTTTAGAGAAATGAACCACTGACCTATTTGTCTCTCAGGTGTGATAACCAGTTGTACTGGATCACTAAGGCCTTCCGCGTTCTCAGTCATAACCCGGAATGTGTAAGGTCGACCTTCCAGCAAGTTATAAGCCCATACTGTCAGCACCTTAGAATCAGTGAAACCAACACGTGACCAATGTTTGTTTCCAGCTTCTTTTTTCTCAACCAAGTATCCGAGAATCTCGGTCCCACCATCTTTCTCTGCAGCTGACCATTCAAAGTTGGCAGATTCGTCTGTGACTTCGATTGCTTTGAAGTCACTTGGAGGAGACGGTAAATCTGGAGGAACAATAGCAGATGTTGATCATTGTTATTTAGTGGTAAGGATTACATTTCCTATGATATTCATACCTTACATGTATGAAAAATATCAATCAATTGACAAGCAGCATATACCTAGTAAATTCAAGGACTTTTCAAGGATTTTCGAAAAAGTTGCTAAATTCAAGGACTTTTCAAGGACGTTTTAGGGACATATCAAAATTCTAGGACTATTTAAGGAGTTCTTGAATTTAAGGACTGGGCTGGAACCCTAAGTAAATTAATTTGTGCCATAAATGATAAACGCTTAAAAGTAAAAATCTTTTGCTGACATTTATTGAACAAATATATAGAAAACAGGCATAATAAAACAGGAGGCATTGTTTCTTTTTTATGTTATGAGACGCTTGGATTGGGGATATCTGTTTCAAATCCCTCCCCACCAGGAATGAACAAAATGAAATAGTCATAAAAACAGGAGTCTTTACTATCACCATAAGGACAAAGACAACTGCATGTACCTAAGTTCAAACGAATGAATATCTCAAATAAAACTAGTACTTCAAGACAAACTTGACTTGAAAAAGAGAGAACAAATTACTCTGAGACAGGTCTTCAAGTGTGAAAAGTGAAAACGTATGAAAAAGCTTCAGTCTTCAGCAGATAATTGGCACAGGTAGTTTCTGGACTAAATATCTGTACTACCTAAAGAATGTGCCAGTGTCCCAAATATATCATAGATATACAAAATGAAATAAAGACAAAAAAATAATTCCTGACAGTCTCACCATAAAGACTCTTGCATTTGACAGAAGCCTTCATGTCTAGTGGTTCCCCAACACCAATCTTGTTCTCAGCGTAGACTCTGAAGTTATAGTCATGGTCTGTGACAAGACCAAGGAGGTTGTAGCGGGTACTTCCAGCTGGTACACGAGCTGCTCTGGACCAGCCACCTTTTTGGATATCCAGTTTATCAATAGTGTAGCCAGTGATCTATGGACATGAAAGATATGGATTTAGCATGGTCATGTTGTAGCTGCAAGGATTAAAATGCTTAAAAAGAGAAACGGTTGTTTCTAAGAGTAAGAGAAAATATATCATTCATAAATCATATCTAAGACTAAGAAGATAATGTAACACAATTGTTTAATTTTTTTAATAATTTAAATGTTTAATGGAGTTCAACAGTGGTTGCTTATTTGGCAAAGGGAAGCATTAAGTTTTTAATATTCTTAAAGTTATTAAAACAAAAAATCTCTTTGTAGTTCGCACTTTGTCAAGCTTAGTTTGTCCGAGCTGATTACAGACAAACAAAATAAGTAGAAAATACAGTCATAATCAAAAAGTGATATGCAGTTATAAGCCTCAGGATGAAGACAGAACAATATAGGTGAATATGGTTGTATAAGACAATCTATAAACAAGTGACAACTACTCACCGGTGAACCACCATCATCAGAGGGTTTCTGCCAGCTCAGAATAATGGAGTCACGTGCTATGTTCTCATACTGTAGAGGTCCTCGTGGACGTCCAGGGGGTTCTGAAAACAACAAAACAGATATTTACGTTTATGTAAGGTTTTACAGCGCTATTTACTCAAAGAGCTATATATATATATTGCTATAGCATCAGACAAGTATACTACAATACAGGCCCAATAAAGCCATATCCAACAGTTAACTTTTGCCTATGGAGAGGACTTCAGTTCTTTTTTAACATACCTTCAAGCATTTAACAAAAGAGATATTGATACAATTGATGACGGCAAATAATATGCTGGGTTCCTGCCAATTAAGGTAAGTGTACTATTACATATATGATAATCACATCTGTATAGCTTCATGCCTTATCTGACAAATACAAAATAATAACATAATATCATCTACACAATATTTAATATTATTCATATATGAAAGGCTTCATCACAAAATGTGTTCTGCTTAAAATCATTTTTCCTTTCTTAATCCTCAATTACATCCATTATATCATTATAGAAAATTTTCAAAAGCCTTAATGATTTTTCTGCAAAGAATAATATCTCACAATCATTTTTTTTATGGAATCGTTACTTTTTTCTTGAAAACTTTCTTATGGAATTGTTCATAGATTTTGAGTTTGAATCATCAACCGTTTTGTGATGAGGCTCTTTATATTGACCGCATCTTAAAGATTTAATACACCCATTCAAAGATTGTCATTGCTAGCGGTAGATTTTAGTCATCCACACAAATCATGAGATATTAAAGCAAATATCTTACCAAGTGGTCTCATTGGTATCACTTTAGTTTCAGCCACAACATATTTGCTGCGACCGATAGCGTTCTGGGAACAGATTCGGAATCGATACTCCTCGCCTTCCTTTAAGCTTCTCAAGAGATGACGGGAAGCATCAGGGTCCACTTCTTGCATAGTCTCCCATTTATCACTTTTTCCTATCTGTGCCTCAATGATGAAGGCTGTCAAAGGAGAGCCACCATCATCAAGTGGAGGTAACCAATCTAACTGGACAGAGTCTGCTAAGATCTTGTGTGGGCGCAGCTTGCCAGATGGTGCACCAGGAAGTTCTGGGGAAAAAATTGAATTGTAATTTTGATTATGGAAGATGAAGAGTTTTGAACAAGTTGAAGGAAGATATAGAAAAAACTAGTGTTTGTGGAAATGATGTAAGTATGGTAATAAACATGTGACAAGGAACAACATGTTGAATAAAGAAGGAAAGCAATAGCTTGGTGACAGTCACACCATCTCTATTGTGGATTAATAAGAACAAACCTGATTATTAGACTTTTAAAATATGAATTCAAGACGAGGGATTGATTGATTTGAAATTGACTAAGACCGCTATAGCTTTAGAATAATGCGAGAAAAATAAAATTCCGTTACCATATATATATAGCTAAAATTTGAACAAATTTTTAATTGTTTCAACCAAAGATACTTTAATCAAGCTAACTAGTCTCCAATTATCTTATTCAGTCAAACTCACTATGAGAACAACCTGTATATACCAAAAACCTGTATATACTAAAAACCTGTATATACCAAAATCCTGTATATACCCAAAACCTGTATATACCAAACTCCTGTATATACCAAAATCCTGCATATACCAAAAACCTGTTAAAAGACTTGAAAGACCATATTAGTTTATATTAGTCTATAAAGACCATTGTGTCTTAAGATAATTGTTGGTTTAAAGGCAAGTTTGGCCGTATACACAGTTTTTCCTGTGTTCTGTCAGACAACCAACAACTCAGACGTAGGTGCATAATTTTACAAATATTATAAGGGAAAAATAAATCCAGTTTTGACTTACCTGGTGCACGCCTGCAGGTGACTGCAAAGTCGGATTCTAGAGGTTGGCTTATGCCTTCAGCATTTTCAGCAAAAATACGGAATACATAGCTGCAGCGATCTGCTAGGCCTTCAACCTCGTAAGTGTTGACTTTGGGCTTGACAGTGTCGACCTGTGATGATGTAGGTAGAGAATATTTCAATTTAAATGAATAAGAAAACAATGTCTTTTTTCTTGTATAAGTTGCTTGTTTAATTCACATCAAATATTAACATTCAAAATGAAGAATTTTAAGAATATTATTATCAAGCACTGTTAAGTTAATCCTCATTCATAAAAATATTTATGAATTTTAAGAATATATATTTGGTTTAATATATAGTGAATGAATTAAAGAGTAATTCAAAATCTTCAAAAGACAAGATGTATTAGACAATTAAGTTTGAACTGACTACATTATTCATGTATATGAGAAGATCACTCAATACACATTGTACAAAAGATGTTCTAGATATACAAAACAAAAGATGCAAAAGTAGACAATTGAAGAGACCCTATAAGCTTGAACGGTGGTCAATTCTTAATGTTGACTGAATATTGTGTTAGCATAATGCTTTTAACAAATTAAAAGAACTAAGATGAGATGCATACCTTAATCCATGCCGGTCTCTTAGCTTCACGTCTCTCAATTGTGTATCGCTTGAGTGGCAGTCCTCCATCTTTCTGTGGTGGTTTCCAGGAAATTGTGGCAGAAGTCATGGTAACATCTGTAGCTTCCAAGGGACCAACAGGTGCAGATGGGGGTTCTGAAATACACAGTTAGAGATTTATACTACAATTGCACTAACATTGAAGATGCTTTTTCATAAATACTTAAAAACCATATACATCATTCATATTCTTATTAAATCTAACTTAATTATTAATCTGACAGACCCAAGGAAGGCACTCAATCAAATTATTATATTGAAAAAGAATCTTTTGATTCCAAAGTACACTTAGAATGCGCGTTTCATAAATGATTTGGAGTTTTAATTAACCTTAGGCTATGATTCATTATTGTGGAACTCCTACTTGTCACACTATTATATATCCCTGGAGCAAACATATAATTGGCAGCCTTTCAAGTACGCATGTCATTAAAACAAACAATGTCACTATTTAAAAACTTTTTCAGTTATCAAAATATCAAAACAGTAAGAAGTTTTAGAAAAGGACAGAATATTTATTCAGATATGAAGATACTTACTATAAGGACTGACTGGTACCACTGGCTCTTCAAGTTGAGCAGGTTCAGAAGTACCAGCAACATTCTCTGCCATCACACGGAGATCGTAGCTTGTACCTTCAGTGAGGTAAAGGACCTCACATGATGTCATCACAGCCTTGACCCTGAAATGAAAATACATTAAATTGTTTAAGTCAAAGCTTTCTATCGCTTTAAGATTTGAAAACAAAACCGAGTTTGGACAGACCACCACTAAGTATACCCTGTTCAAATTAAGAATTTAATATTTCTCTTCACTCAGCTTACTATGAATTCAAGTTTCTCAAATAATTCATCATACCATTTCAAAATCTCTGATCTATATAGAATTGATTGAAAACTATACAGAACAGATCAAACAGTTATACATATTTGAATAAGAACTGGCTGACTTTATAAAGGGAAGGGAAAAGGCCAGCTTCACTAATTGCAAAATTATTTCTGTAGTCCTGACTCAGGATCACCAAGAGAATCCTGTTATAAACAATAAACTGTTCAAAAGGAGTAAATTCTTTATATAAAATTATTAATGTGGATTTGATGCATGCCTGTTATTGCAGTATTCCTGTTTTAACCAGAAACTACTGTAATATACAGCCATAAAATTTACGATAAAATATTACTGTAACAATATAAATCAAAAACACATAATTACTAGTAATTAAGTGCCCAAAAGCCCAAATAACCCAGAGCCCCAATATTAATGCTGACATCTAAACAAGTCATAGTTCTACTGCATATCAGAATATATTTAAGTAGCTCCTGTCTCAGCTCTTACCTGTCTACGTGAGACCAAGAAGATTTAAATGACTCTTTCTTCTCAACAACATAATTTGTGATTTCAGAACCTCCATCTTTCTTGCTGTGTTTCCAGCTCAAGGTCACTGAGTCCCTCTGAATCTCTTTAACATCTGGCTCTAATGGTGCAGATGGCGGTTCTGGTAGAAGGAAGAAAAAAATCCAGAATAGGAGTTTTTGGATCATAACAAAACAGCTCAAACAGCCATCTACATAATTCTAGACAATTCTACACATCACCCTATCCCCAGAAATTGTGAGCTGTTATATATCTTTAATACCTGGTTACACTAAAAAGTATAAATATTTCCATTTGGCTTGCAAGGCATAATTGTGTGGGGTACCTGATCTATCATTCTAAATCTGTGATTGTTATTTTGTGCCCTTTTGCACAATTTTATCTGGATTATTTTTTGAGACAAATCAAAATAACTCTCTCATCTCTATTCTAGAAATTTCATATACAAATTGCCCTTATCAATGCTAAATCCCCAATTCTAAAATGACTACAAAGTATTAATAGAAACTCAATGTGAACACTCACTGATTGTTTTCTGAGGTGAAATAGGTTTGACTGTTTCCAGGAATTCTCCACGGCCGGTACTGTTAATAGCAGCCACTTGGAACTTGTACATCTTGTTGTGATCCAGATCACGTACAGATGCCTTTGTGTTGAGGCCACCATCAGTTGTTAGCACATCAACCCATTTGCCTTCAGGTTTGTCTTCTTTAGCCTACAGAAAGAACAATGAAATGTGTCAAAGAAAATCAACTAAGTGCACTGAAAGTGAAAGTAAGAAAAAATATCGATCTAGACAACATTGGAATCATTTAATAGAGAAGAATACACATGCAGAGAGTCAATGCAATATAGATAAGAGAATGGTGTCATCATCATCATCATCCTCTTCCTCCTCCTCCTCCTCATCATCATCATCATCATCATCATTTTTAGTTATATGTCCATATATGTGTGTACATAAGAAACAATCTTTCATTCGTTTCAAATCACTTTACCTGGATGACGTATTCCTTGATCAAAGATCCTCCAGTGTTTCTAGGTGGTGACCATGTCAAACTGATGCTGCCATCTTTAGGGGCTTTAGGAGCAATCATGTCAGAAGGTTGTCCTGGTACCTCTGTGTCCAAGTAAAAAAGCAACATGCAGGCAATTAGATTAATGTCATAAAACACAGACCACCAAAATGATAACGAACAATAGTAAATCCAAGAGAATGTGAGCTATGTGTTAATCATACTGTTCAAAAGTGTTGGGGATGCTTGCTATTTGAAGATTATAAGGTTAAAGTAGGAAAAGGAAAGCCAACATTTGACAACCAATGTTTAATATTTCAGCCAAACTTACATGAGCTTTATGATCTGAATTTCTTTATTGTCAATATCATAGCCCAACATATCAAGTATTACTCAAACTGTGTATACAGATTGACTGCAGCATTCATGAAACAATTCTAAGCTTATGTTTTTGTAAGTCTAGAGGAATATTTTGTTAATGATTGAAAACAAAATAGCTAGTAGGTCAAAGTGCTATAAAAAAATTATATAACAGTTGATATATCATTTTTCTTCTAGTTGTTATGTCTGCCATAAAGGCAAGCAAACAAATATTCATTATTAACAAATCTATAAAATGCTAACCTTGCTTCATAGCTGGACAGACAGGTTCTCTGCAATCCAAAGGTTCACTCTCACCCTCGCCATTGACTGCACGCACTCTGAAGTAATACTCATTGCTGACCACTAGTTTACGAGCAGTGAATTTAAAGACATCCATGGCTGACTTTCCAGCTCGTCCCCACACAGGGCGACGTGACTCAATAATTTCAATGGCATAGTAAATGATGGGAGTACCACCATCAGATTCAGATGGCTTCCACTCCAGTTCACAAGAGTCTTGTGTTACTGAAAGGATCTTAAGTGGACCCATTGGGGGTGATGGTAAATCTGGGGACATATAGTTCAAAGGTTAGTCAAAGCGTTGATGTGAGGATGATGTTAATTCAGGAGAACGTGAAATGAAATGTTACATCTATAGGCGATGATAAAGCCAAAATTTAAGAACATTGGTCAGTAAAGAAGATATATTGCAAAATTTGTTTTTTATATATAAAATAACTTTCCATAGAAAACTCATCAGTTAAAAATACATCACAATAAGAATAACTTGGTCCTGAAATCCAGAGACTGAATTGCGAAAGTTTAAACTTTTGTTAAGTTTCCTACGGTTTTTGAGACAAGTTTACTTTTCTTTAAAAAATGAAGACAAGTTTAACTACTAATTCAAGCCTTGCATCTCTTGCTTCTTGCTAGGTTATAATATTAAACTCTACATAGGTGTTACTTTAGGGTCATTAATATCTTCTAAATGATATTTCCAAGAAAACAAGAGACTTGAAGGGAGGTAATAGAAAGAATGTACAGTCAAACTTGCTTAAACCAAATTTTTTGGGAAGCACAATTTTGTTCCGCTTAAACAAAACCACTGTTTTTCAGTAAAATGCTATATACTAGGGGTCAACAATCAGCAATTAACAACGTATGTAATGAATCCTTGCACTACTTTATTTCTTAAGGTAGGCAACAGTCACACTCATACTGTTTCAAAACACAAGTGAAACACATTAGGGCTAGACTCTAAGTGAAATGTCTGTGATATTTTTGCAATAATTTATTTTTTTATGCTGAAAATTATCGCATGAAATCGATATCTTGGTCATAATTTGTTCCATTTAAACATTAACAGGTATTTTTCTGTCAGTTTAAGCGGTTTTTTTCAACAACAGGAGTCAGATTTTTGTTCTGTTAAAGCAAAAATTTGGCTTATGCGTGTGCGGTTTTAACAAGTTTACTAAACTACTCACCGTATGGAGATTTCATCTTAATAGATGTCGTCATTTCCAAGAACTCGCTGGTGCCTTGTTTGTTCATGGATGCAATACGGAACAACAACTCATGGCCTTCACCCAATTCTCTGACATTGAGCCAGCATTCGTCAGTTGTTGTCTTTTCAACACGCGACCAAGTAGTACGCAGCCTTTCACGTTTTTCAATAATATAGCCGGTAATAGGAGAGCCACCATCATCGATTGGTGGACCCCAGGTTAGAGCCAGAGAGGTTTTTGTCAACACCTTTGCTGAGATTGGTTTAGATGGTCGACCTGGTGGTCCTGAAAGATACGAGAAAGATCATCACTAAACAAATGAAACAGTTTGTTGGATAACCATCCTTCTAGAATGCAAAACAAATATCAATCACATCAGATACATTAATAAAGAATGAAATGAAAAAAGAATGAGATAAAATAAAGAAATATAATAGATAAAACATTAAGAAAGTATGAAACAGAAATGAACAAAAGGCTAAAAAAGGAATTCATGTCTGAAATTGAAATAGCAAGGAACAAAAAATGAAATGACAAAAAATCTTAGAAGATGAAAAAGAAAATGAAAAGAAAACAAGGGATTATTTATGAGTAGTGTTGAGAGAAGTCAACTTTTCTGATTATAATTACACATGGTTTCTTGAATGCACCGAAAGTAGTTTTTTGCTAATAAATCTACACCCTGATCAAACTCGGCTTCCTACCTCTCTTTCTTGCAGGAGTTACTGAGTCAGACTCTAGTGGTTTGCTGCTGCCGACTTTGTTGAAGGCTGTCACACGGAACCAAATCTTTTGATCTTCTTTCAAGTCTTTGACCTTCAGTTTGGTGATGTGTGAGTCAGTGATGGTCACTTCTGTCCAGATGTCTTGTTTGGAGCTTACTTCAATCTGAATAGGAAAAAATCAGCAAAAATAGCATTGAGAATAACCTGAAGTTGCAGAAGTCTAAAAAACAGTTTACTTTTAAAATTATAACATATCAAATCCAAAACTTCATTAAAAGTTCAGACAGTTTTGACGTATCATATCAATTTGTTTGTGTCTCTTTTTTATAACTGAAACCACTTCTATTGGATTTACTCACAAAGTTTTAATATAAAAACATTTTTCTGTGATGCTACACTATCTGGACTTCAGTGGACCCCTCGAAGCAACATTTTATTATTTACTTTACTCAAAAAGTTTTAAGATAAAACCATTTACTGTGATTATACATGCATTTGGACTTCAGTGGACCCTTCCATACAATGTTTTATTATTTAATCTCAGTGTCACATTCCCTCACCTTGTAAGCTGTGATTGGTGATCCTCCATCATCTCGTGGATGTTGCCACTCCAATGTTAGACTTGTTGCTAGGACATCATGGAATCTGATTGGACCAACTGGTCGTTCTGGGGCAACTGATGGAAAGAAATGAAAGAAGATTATTTATTATGTGACAGGGAAATGAGAATAAACATTTAGTAAGAATGTTTCTTTTAGCAGTTGTTATTGGCAGCTCAAAGTGGCTTGAAATTGAAGTTAAGTCATAGAAAGCAGAACTTCTAAGACTTTTAACATGATTTTAATTTTGATCCATGATAAGGGGGATATCATCATCATCATCATCATATCCATGTTTATTTGTACGGGCCGGGATTAATCCTCTACAGATATGTTGGTCAACATATTTATCAATATGACCAGATAATTCAATATACAAAACATGATTGTAATAATATGTGTTGTCAAATACCTGGTTCTTTGAGTGGGGCCACTTTCTCAGTGCTCTCATGTTCTGGGCCAAATCCTTCCTCATTTTCAGCACTGACTCTGAAGAAGTATTCAGAACCCTCCAGAAGTTTTTCCACATCCAATTTGGTGACATTGCCTTTGGTTACTCCTACTTTGATCCATGAGCCCCAGCGTTTATCTCTGCGCTCAACAAGATAGGACAGAATGGGTAGACCACCAGTGTCAAATGGAGCCTTCCATTCCAGTGACGCTGAGCTAGATTTGACATCAAATGCTTTAAGAGAGTGAGGTGCTCCTGGTTTCTCTGAAAATTGACAAAAAGGTAAGCTTTGTAGCTAGCAGATGGCACAGGTAATTTGCAAAGTTTGACTAAAGCAAAGTTAATGGTAAGTTAACAATAAAATTATGTAAAAATTAAAAAGGGAAAGGAAACAGTCTGACAACTGCCTTTTACAAAATTACAATAAAAACATGTCAACTTTGAAATATACCTTTATATACATTTTTCTCTATGAGATATCTATAATTAAAAGGATGTTTTAATCTGTCTATTTTCAGATTATGATTGCCTGAAGATGTGTGTAATAAGCAAAACATTTTGCAAAACAATTTTGTTCGTCTTCATATTAACTTTGAAATAGTTTAGCTTTGAATGTATAGATAAAACATTATCAAATTATAGTAATATTACTAGATAACAAATATCTATTAGTTTGGTTTTGATCAAGAGATTAAAATACTAACAATTCTCATTGTTTGGTTATAAATAGGTTTGTGATCAATTCAAGAAGAGCGAATTCATTTAAGTCCAAATTGTCAATTTCTAATTGAATCACATATGGGTTATGTGTGCCAAATAATCTGTACTTACTGAATGGAGACTTTGGCACCACTCCGTCATCACCTTCTAGAGGCTTAGACTGTCCAGCAGCATTAACTGCAAAGACCCGGACAAAGATCTCCTGACTTTCCACTAGTTGGAAAAGTTCATAGTTCAACTTCTCGCTAGTGACTCTCTCTACGGGCGTCCATCCGGTCTTCCATGGATCACGTTTTTCTATAACATAGTGTGAGACTGGAGCACCACCGTCCTTTGTGGGTGCCTGCCATGTCATACGAACGCTACGTCTCTTAATGTCAGAGTATTCAATAGGACCATTAGGTGGTGATGGTGGGACTGAGGAATGAATATTAACATTCACTTTAGGTCTATGTTGATATGTTAAAAACAAATAAGAAAACATGATAAACACAAAGGATGAATATAGGAGCATGACACTGACAATAAAGTTGTAGCATGAAAGATTAATCATTAAACACCTGGGACAAGATAACGGGAACAAAAAAATCAACAATATTTCGAGAAAATTCTCTTCAACAGGTCAAACAAATACAAAAATAAAGAAAAATGATCAAAAAAAAATAATAATAATAAATAAAAAGATGAAAAGATACAACCTTATGTAAGCTTGTTCATCATTATTCGAACAATCTTACATAAGGTTGTATCTTTTCATCTTTTTATTTATTATTATTATTTTTTTTTTAATCATTTTTCTTTTTTTTTGAGTTTAAGTTTAAATTAAAAGTAAACTGTTAGATATGGCTTCATTAGGATTGTATTGTAAAATTGTATGGTCTGAATTTCATGATATATTTTTAACAGCTTGAATAGCAGAGTAGTGATGTACTACTTTCATATTTTAGTTTACAAAATTAATTTCATATCTTAGAACGTGAAGAAACTCAGACGTAAAGCATTAGGAACATGACACTTGTTTAAGACGGTTATCAATCTAAAGTCTACAAGACGTTGAGGATCATTTTGGCCTGCGATGTATAAGTTATACATTTCTAAAGCTCTTTTTGTAATCCATACTTATGAGGCTAAGGAACGTATGCATGCATTAATATCTTAATGATCAGGATGAATCAAATTTCATAAGCAATATGATGTTGTATACGTACGTGTAGTCTGAATGAACGAAGGGGAATACAATAAAATGCCGTCAAACACTGGAGATTGAATTGTTATCTCCCAGGTAATTTGTATACGATGGGCAGAATTTTCTTTCGTCATATTTCTATAAAGATGCAAAGAAGAACTATAAAGCAATGACTTGTTCGTTATCTTTGCTTCTATGACTCATCGATAAAAAAGGAACACTTTGTACCGCATTTTGTATTTTTAAACTCTCTCTACAATGTCAATAACAGAGAGAGAAAAAAAAGAGAGAGAGAGAGAGAGAGAGAGAGAGAGAGAGAGAGAGAGAGAGAGGGGGGAGCGAGAGAGAAAGAGAGAGATAGAGAGAAAGAGAGTGAAAGA
>JAUUEB010267592.1:0-21838 GCA_032362205.1 Clione limacina | reverse complement strand
CTCGGGAGTAGAGTAGCGGGTTCACTACTCGAGAGTACTACTCCGTACTCGAGTACTCGAGTAGTTACAACTCTGTTGATGACACAGCGATTGACACTATTTAAGTTACCATGTGTTAATGGAGACGTTAAACACGTTGCAACAACAACAAAAATTAATTTCACCTCGTCCACGTCAACTTATTAATTACATAAACGAAATATGCAAGGTTATTAATGATGACTGTTCTAATTTCAATTCTTTTAGTGATGCATCGTCATTTTAATATACAACCAGATTTAAAAAAAACAACATCACGAATTCAACATGCCCCATGGCGTATTGTCCCCTAAAAACTAAAAAGAAATAAAACCTTGGTACAATTCAATTCAAGTTTATACTCTGAGCAGTGGTAATGCATAGCTAAAAATAGAATGCTGTCAGGCTCCTAGCATGGTGAAGACAGGTCAAGCAGTGCATGCACAATACCATGACAAGCTTCAGCTGACAGTGACAATGACGGTCACTCAATCGGCACAGCGGGACTACCGTCGGTGACTGTAAAGAAAACTATAAAAACACGCTTATTAGAGCACAACCTGAGATCACTTACCGTGATTCAATATGTTATATATCGAGGTCATAGGGTTCATGTGAGGGAAAGAAGCAGGAGCAGCAAAGACTGATTCATTATTTGCACGACTAGAAATTAGTTTTACTAAATGTTGTTAGAATCGTCACGTCCCCATCAAAACACAGTAGCTTATCATATCAGCAGGATTTAACGGAAAAAGTAATGGGTATAATTGTAAAACGGAGAATAATATCTTGAATCCCCCAATCTGCTGAACTGAGACAGGGCCGTAGAAACGACCCCCGCAGCCCGCGCGACGCGAGGCTAAAGTTTTTTTTAGGGAAAGAGGGCTTCGCAAAACGCTTTACTCCATTATATCGCGGGGGCCTGAAAGCCCCTAGCTACCCCACTGCACTGACATGAGCTTTCACAAAAGAAATTGTTTTCGCTATGTTATGCAAGTGATAAATTCCATCTATCGCCCGGCGCACACCATCAATTCAAATGGCAATAACGAAACCTTGTGATTTTAGTAATTTTTAAATTTTTAACGGTAAACAAACAAAACGTTCGAGTATTTATTCTTCTCCATACCTCTGTACGTCACGTCTAAAAACAACAACAACAAAACTGCCTTTTATGAAGAAACCCTCATTTGCATAACCCCTGCACGGATCAATTAACCATGCAATTTTTGGTAAACTATGTTTTGTCTGTGTGACATTAACAGATAAAGTATGAGACCAAAGTACCGACACTGCCTTTCTAAGATCTGGTGTTCGTTCCTATTGACACTGACACACCTGTTATAACATCAACGTTAATACATTAACACAATTATCCTTGTATAATTAGACAATATCATATATCATATTATAATGATATGAAGCTTGGTTTCAAACACATGCAGAACCGATGTCCCCTTTCAACAGACAAACTCGAGTTCTGATTAACAGACAAATAACATCGTCTGCTGTCCAAATATTTGCTATGTTATGTGGATGTGTGTGCATAAATACCGTATTGACGTTATCACTGTCACAATTTGACGATATTCAAGTTTGACTGGCATCTGTTTTCGTTAAAAGCGGGGATGGGGGTCGGAGTCAGAGTCGGTAAATTTCGGAAGAGCCTGAGTCGGTAAAGAATTAAGGAAAAGTCGGAGTGTAGTCGGAATTGGTTAACATTAAAGACATTGCAAAGAATTGAAGAAGAAAAAAAGTTATCGACTCCAGATACGCAACATATTATATCAATTTTATTTCCTCTTATATCTTTTTACATATTTTATGTAAAACAGTTTACTTTTCTGTTAGTATTATATTATTTCAGTCACATACCTCAATACAAATAAAAATAAAATACCGGATACTAATTAATTTCTGCATAAAAAGTCATGTAAAGTCTTGGAGACGGGGTCGCAAAAGATGCGGAGTTAATCAAAATGAAAATCCTGAGGTCGGAGTCATATGCGTTCATGTTCAAAACCCTGTAATGGAGTCCAACATTTGAGATCCCTGGAGACGGGTGATTTTCTTCCAACTCCCCGTCCCTGGTTTAAAGAATTAGACGTTCAAGGTTCGTTAAAGGTGCACATAACACCCTTTGGCGCGCGCCACAATAGAAAATGTCTTCACTATTTTATTGAATGTTGTTTTTGGTCGGTAATCTGAGAGGTTGACGGAGTCTGAATCCCGGGACTGGGTGCTGTGGTACTCATTGGTTCATCGGATCGTAATATACAATAATAATACAATCTTCAAAATAAAGGAATAAGTTTGAATTTTTTTTTATCACCCTAATCCCATTATTCGAGATAACAAAATATTTTTTTTTCTTTATAATGTCACTGCTTACCAGACCGCAACATCAACCTGGAGACACTGTGGAATTTCTAGGTTTGGGGAATGTCAAGGTTATGTGTCGTCATGCGCATTTTTTGTTAATAACAAAATATTAAAATGCTTTGGATTTATTCACCTACAAACCGCGTCCTTCATTCTATGCAAAATTCTCCCTTTATCTATGTTGTATCAAAAGAAGCGCTTCGGGTATCTGGTAATTGTAACAAGTTTAAATAATCAAGTGCTTTAAAGTCAAACAAATCATCTCCCACCACGGTCTGTTTCTTAAACAAATTCTTATTGCGTGCGCCGAAAGGTCTAATCCATTTATTGTAAGAATCACATCGCACTGTAGAAAAAAATAATAATTGACCAATTAAAACATTAATTCCACATATTTCCAAAAACGGAAATTCCCAAGATGCTTTAAGTACACGCGACGACGGATACACGCGACCTGCTTATGAAGATATTTCAGATACACGCGACCTGCTTATGAAGATGTTTCAGATACACGCGCCCTGCGTTGTAAAATGACAGACAAAAAATAGCATGCTTGATGTTCATAAAAAAGCAAATTGTGAGCGGAGGTCAAAGCGACACGCGATGATGTCTTGAACGATAAACGTCAATTGCTTACTCACCCATAACGTGAGTTATCAATAAGACAGGTGAGTAACATTCACGCTCTATGCCGGCTCACTTTTATTGACTCTTATGTACACACGGAAATTACGTTACTTTCATTTTTATCACGACTTATTGAGATCGGGTGGCATTTTTTAAGCTTCAAAGTCTTAAAAATAGAAGAACGACATATGTTTTCTGTTTTTAGACATATATTTGAAAGGAATGCAAACTCAAATATTTCTATTACGTTCGTTTTTTACATAGGCAACATCTTAAACATTGGGGTATATGTATGATTCAATTTTGATGAGTTACAAGAACGACTTATATTCTGATGATGCCATGGATTCTACATGTCTACCTCTGTTATCACTGTCTTGATTAATGTGAAGGAGCTTGAGCACAATCAGGGGCACCGGAAACCGCGGAGGCGACTGCCCCCCTGCCCTTTGTTTTTTACTATTACATGGTTTGTTTTATTCTTTAGAGTCATACGCTGCTTCATTGCCCTTTATATCTTCTGGCGCCCCTGAGCATAATACACAGACAAGCGAACACATTCGAGAACACAAATACGAATAGTTAATTACATCTTTTCTAATAATCAAGTCATAATCACGGGATAGTTAAATTTCATTACATGCGTCTGTCCTTTCCGTTTGTCACAAATCACAACTAAATTACTAATTAAAATGACCCCCTACCTAAAAATCCACATATATCAAAAGCAAAAATTCCTTGCCCGTATCATTTCCTATTCTTGCATTCATCAGGAGAAAATCAAAACTATAAAAACCAACTCCCCATTCCCCATTCCAAAGCCCATACAAGCAGAATGCCATAATTCCGTTTCACGGCGCAGAGATAAAATGCCCATGGGATATTAACAGAATAATTTTCATCAGTAACTGAAGAACCACATCAATCAAATTCGCGACATTAGACAAGAGCTCATCCATGTAAGTATGAACGAGATTGTTATGCTAAAATGAAAGGACAGGCGACAATCTTTGAAATATTAATCAAAATGATATATAGCTTGTGACTGGAATGGTGTACGAGTCACGATTGTAGTTTAACAGATAATGTGGCTGAATAAGGGCGTCTGTAATTGTATTGTCTTCAAATTTCAACAGAAGAAATAGACAAATCATGTAAAGAATAAAAGATAAATCCCATTATATGTATCTAAAGTTGTCTAAAAATTTGTAAAAATCGACTAATCTTGTGTTGGAAAGCAGTTTGCTATCTCAGTTTACCAAGATAGCATAATTGTCGTGATTTCTTATGATAAATTGAGCGTGGGTATTATTCTAACGTCAATATATTTACATATTTATTGAATTTATGTTAAATATGTTATATATATCAAACAACAATTGTGTTCAGAAAACATAAAAGTCGTATGAATATTTCTTAATGATGAACATAAAGTTATAAAACTCCTATATATATATGACAAACACACCAGTAGTTGGTGATAATTAAATAAACGATGACACAAGAGCGGGGGAAGGAACAGTGTCAAGCCGGCGTCTGTACGATAATAGTCCTTGAAATAAAGATATAACAGGACAATTGTTTTAGATAAACAAAAGTACAAAGTCTTGACGTATTTTATAGGACAATACAACAAGGTGGGTGGTTAAGATACGAACAACGGCAGAAAAGATAGTGGGTTTTTTTTCCCAAGTGTGGAAACAAATTGAGATAACGCGTTTATTTTACAATAAGAACTAAACTTTAAAAAAGGAGAGGGTAGATAATATGTATCAAAACCTACACCCAAAATAACAGTGACATCACAAGAGGAAAATCGTTTTTAGATCAACAAAAAGCCATGACGTAGTTTCAGGACAATACCGTACGGCGGGTGGTAAACATAGGAAGCACGACAGAAAGAATAGTGGGAGGGGGGGGGGTACGAGTGGGGAAACAAATTAAGAATACTTATTTATGTAACAATTAAAACTAAACTATATATGAAAGAGGAGGGGTAGATACTATTTATCGACACAAACTCCCAAAACAGTGATTACACAGAGAGGAACCTTCAGGTCCAAGTATATTTACACAGGTTGAAAAACAACATATGGCTATACAAACAGTGCAAATATCAATATCACATATCTTTTTTAAAAAATGACAAAGGATTGATAATTGGGAAATAATAAAAAAAAAAAAGAGAGTACATACTTCATAGCATACAGATAAAAACAATGTGAATATACCAATATGACCAGGGCTCCAGAATTGTTTTGTGCATAGAAGCGTGAATTGAAACAGAAACCCAATTGTATATTGTTTATAGAAAACCATGATTGAAATGTCCATGATCTTGAAGTACTTTGATTCTTAAAAGTTAGAGAGTTTTGAAAAAAAAGTGCCTTGCTACTTAGTACAAAATTTGTGCCTAGAATCACTCTTCTCTTCCCTATGTCTGGAGTCCTGAATATGACATCTTGAAAAACGAATATATAAATATAGCAATATAATATCTTGAAAAACAACATCGTAGCATACATAAACAAACAATGTGAATATCAATTCAATATGACAATATCACATATCTTGAATAACAAAGACAAAAAACAATTTAAAGGATTGAGTTTGAAATTCAAAAAGATGCAGACAGGAATGCAGACAGTGCAAATATCAATATGACAGATCTTAAAAACAAAAGCAAGATAAAAACTCGCGTAATAAAAATATGTCATGAGTCATGACACTTTTATGAACTCGCCAATTTGGCTGTGGTTTTTAAAGTAAACAAATGAAAGCCTATATCAAACATCAATCCTGATTAAACTATTACATTTGACAACACTGTTATTGTCAATCTAAATATTATGACAGTGAGAGCGTTAATACCTTACTGTCAACGTAAGTTAATTGTTCTTTTTTTTTTTAAAGAGTGAAAATAAACGAGCTTTCTCACGAGGACGTTATCTTTTCAGCCTGTTCTTGATTCATGCAAATTTCGTCTTCAAAACTAACAAAAACCAAATCAACTCCTTTATTAAGCTTGAGGCCTTGGGTTTCCTAAAGTTTAGAACTGATGTCATCGCTGTAGACATAGGATTACTGTTACATGTTACATCAGCGGGCTTGTATAATGACACACTCGTCTAATTATTCCATGTTCAGTTTGCTCTGATGTAATATGTTGACTTGGGTCAAATATAATTCCACTGTTTCACTGTCTAATGTCATTTGTCCAAACTGTCACACTAGCCGTCTAAATAACATACTATCTTGTGATGCCGAATAGTCAAGGGAAACACCGAAATGATTAAAAAAGTGGTTTAAGCAGAACCAGTCATCTTGGTGTGTTTTGACATCTGCTTTGAGCGAGTAACTACGTCCAATTTAGTAGCGGGCTTATGAAACAAAATAATAAATAAGTCCTAACATATTTGACTTTCATCAAGTTTTCGACACCCTATATAACTGAAACGCCACTCGTGACGTACAACATAGTAATCACATTGTTTGTCAAGACATTTGGCCCTCATCTCCAACTCCCCTTTGACTTGACTTCGATACGGGCTACAGCTTCATTAGACAGTGAACACATTCTTTCATTAAATCAACCCCAGATTCAATCTGTATTCTCCAGGAAATTTGATTTCCCTGTAGGCTAAGGACCAACAAAAATAATCTCATCTCATTCAGAAATATCTTCCGTATCGATCTGAGCGTCGTATACGAAGCTCTTTTCGTTTGAGCTCTGTCAAAATATAAACTAAAAACCACAATATATCTTTATCTGTTAGAATTATTTATATTTCGAGAAGCTGCTTTGGGACATGGCGTGTCAGTAAACATTGGGATGGAAGTTAGCTGATGGAGTTTATTTACATTTCCGGGGCCAAACATTATAAAGGCCGCGTGGCGGGTGCTTTCTTAGACTGCATCATGAATTGTCAATACACACAGACGTACGTTACTCGCATCGCATTTATTTAAATATTATCTCAGACATCGGGTAACATATCTCTTTTAAGATGCCCTAAATAAGTACATTAAATTGGTCCTTACGACTCTACAATCACTTATCTATGTCCCCCTCTAATATATTTGTACGTGCTGTCTTAGTTGTGATAGATTCGAACACACGACCTTCTGCTCTTGAAGACGGAAACCTTTATTTATCATTGCCGAGAAACAAATAAAACTAACAAGAAATATAATGGTTTAACGGTTAACCTTTTTATTAAATACCGTAATACAGCGACAGTAATAAATGCCTGTCTAAAAAAACATGCAACTGTATACTCTCAGAAGAGGAGAAAGATTTCAAAAGGCATACAAATTTAGTGATTTCCTCATTATTTTATTTTCGATGCACAAGGGAACCATTGCGATGTCATATTATAAGCGATATTAGATGAGTAATAAAATAACCGTTATTAATATCAATGGGGGTAATGTCCTCTTTGGCAATGTAAGCGAGGATTTTTTTTCTACATCACTGAAAGGTTGATAAACTTTGGGGAAAAAATTGTAGTCGTTCTTACATAGTAGGCGATGCTATAATTATACTATGTATCCAAACTTAAGCAATAAACAAATGAACAATACCAAAGAGGACATTACCCCCTTTGATATTATTCCCATTACTGCATTTGTATGTGTTGATGAATTGGCTTATTGCCTAATAAACAAATCTGAATCTGAATTTGATATTAGATAACGGTTCTTTTATGACTCATCTAATATCGCTTATACAAATTCGGTCTTATATAATAAGCAATGCAATGTTTAGATTCCACTTCAATGAAAGGTTAATAAACTTTGGCAATAAATAATTGTAGTCGTTCTTTGCCGTGAGAACATACCTTTCGTAACGACTTGACCGTAAGGGTCAGTGTACCAAGGTCGACTTGACAGAGTGGGTCAGCAAAGATGGTCTGATTGAAACAAACATACAACACCTAAGACACGTAATGCAATATGTCACCTAGATTTCTTCTGTCACAGAATTACAACGTGTACAATGCGATGAGACATAATATTAAACATGGTGATCCCACCTTACTACTAGTAGGTGACATAAGGCATATATCCAAGACCTAATGGATAAATATAAGTGCGGATTTACGAGATATGATGCAATAAAAACGCATAAGGCGATTGCGCCCTGTCTAACACTTCTCTCGTGTGCCTTTTCGCGCTTAATATAGATCCATTAGGTTTATAATACATTTTGACAACATGAAGTTGTACGCAAAGAGGTGATGAATATCTAGGTAGTCTGTAGTAGTCTCCTACCCTAAATATCAGCATTTTTAAAAAATCTAGTATTTTTGGATTAGGAAAGGATTTAAGAAGACTAGACTTCTTGAAACTACTCGGGTCGTGAAGTCTCTAAGTTGCATGTCATAACTACCCGAGTAGATTTTCTTTAAAAATCAAGCGACTACTCGAGTATTGTAGTGGTAAAACTGCTCAAGTAAGTACAACTCTAATCTCCCCCATCACCATTAAATAGTATGAATTACAAACTATATAATATATCAACCAAACAATCTCGTAGAATGAATCTAAATCGAACACGGATAGACTATGCTCTTTTTTTAAACATATGAACCAAAATCAAGTGCATTTGAAATAGAAAAATGATATCAAAAGAAGGAAGCAAAATTCAAATGAACGTGGTCTCCGTAAAACATATTTACTAAAAACTAAGACATCGTTATGGAATAAGCTTATACCATGGCCCACAACTATTCTAATAAATCAATCGCACAAACACATGTTTTGTCTTCATTTGTTTTTGTTGACCATCTACAAATAGATGTGAAATTCCTGCGTATTGCTGACGTGACTATGACCTTGTGTATAATCTGTGTTGCATAGTACTTCTCCACCAACGTGTTTATCGAGTGGTAAAAACACGGGTAACAAAAAAGCAATTAAACTAAGCAGCGGATGTCTGAGACAACAATAAAGGAGAAATAGCAAATATACGAACGTAACAAATCGAAATAAATTTCATAGTTATCAAAGCAAATACCGTTAGCAGATGATATCGTTATCAGGTGGTGAGAGGATAAAAACCACCTAAGGTGAACGCGCCAGAGTGAGTGATGACGAAATTAACGGATTGATGGGTTTCGTGACCCCCACAAGGTTGTAACATATTGGAAGTGAGAGAGGTGTCATAGACTGTAATCATCGGGTAATGCTATCACTTCAGGCATACAAACATACCACGCAAATTTATCATCGCATCACCTGATATACCCTTAAAAGGATCCTTATCTCACAAACAATATATATATACTACAATTCGTCTATGCCCTATCTCTCCTTCTCTGACTAACAAAAAAACACAAGCGTAATGAACATAGGCTCTGAAAACCCTCATGTAAATTTTTGTCGAATTATTTTCAAGTCTTTTCCTAAATTATGTTTTAACTCCCACATAATTCGCCCGCATTGTCTTCATTTTGTTGTGTCCGAATTTACATTAATCCCCAAAACTAGGCAGCTGTCGTCCGCCAAACCATTAATATCCAAGCTCGTTAGCATAATATTATGTTCTAGCGTTTTAGTTTCAAAACAAAGAACGTTACAGAAACAATTTTGATGCGTTTCTCAGTTCCGTTTGTCGGCGCAAAATCGATACGACCACAGTACTGGCAATACAAAAACTAAATAAGTCACCATATTTTGCTAGAACTCAATCCTGTTCTAAATATACATAAAGTACTTTAATGTACATTGAATCATTCAAGAGTACCTGGCTAAATCAACAAACTGAATGGTTCAAAATTAACCACCAAATTTAGAATTAATGAGTGGAAAAAATATTGTAAGACTAAAACGTGCCTATAAAAGCAAATTGTGCCATACAATCAACGGTAATCGCCAACAAATCAAAGCAATCCAGTTTCTCTTGTGAACATAAAATAGGATGACCAATGGTAGTACAGGTCACAACGGGCAATCAAGCGGCCTACTGGTATAGATCAAAGGACTGGAGTAGTACAACTTGAAACGCTTTGGCGACCTCTAATCACACACACTGATGACCCTCACATTCGATTACACCCGTGGGTGGTCAGTGATTACGGACAAATCAGAGCCACCTAGTCTATACAACACTTGACTGTCCCCTACGGTCACTGTCGCGGTCTATGAGGACAGACAGATGGGTCAGTCTTGGATCAGCTGCTATCCTCTAATAACACTTTCTTGTCAACTGGCATTTAGAAACAACAGGTTCACTGATGTTTAGTCGCCGTGCCGTTCCTACCATCTTTTTGTGTTGCTAGTGAGTCGGTGAGACACTTATATTATAACCGACGAAAGACATGGTATTTAAAAACGTTAGAACAACAACAACAACAACAACAACAACAACAACAAAGAAACCAAAAAATAGATGGTTCGTATTCTCGAATCCCCGTATTCTGGTTCGAGTTTAACGAGTAACATTACTCCGTTGGGAATTCCCAAAACCAAAAGCGCTTCAGATAATGTCTTTATAGTAAATAGACACAAAACAGAAGTGAACGAAGGTGATATATGTTTTTGAACTCTGAGTCTGAGACGTGACTTCCTGTTATTGCTTTGTTTTTCATGTCGGATATTGTAAAGCCGTTGTGGTCTGTGGAGAAGGGACAGATTAGGAAATAGTAATCTTCTTTAAAATAAATAACGCAAACAAAAATAAAACTGCATGCGTTGATGTATCAATATGACGTCATTTGCAAACAATTTCCCGTCGAAGCCAGGCTACAACAAACAGTCTTGTGAGAAATCATTAAAACATCATTAAAACAACATTACGTCGTACTGACATCCACATCGAGCTTACTCGGCAAAAAATATCCCATAAAAACAAACAATCCCACCTGTTAAATAAAGACAAATAATATAATAAAATCTTTATCATGACCGATAACCTGTATGTTTAGATGGTATGTTGCACACTATACACCTGTTGTTCAATATCTGTGCGCACTTATTCCCTACGGAAGGATTAGATGATAAAACTGGGGTGCGCCGTTGGAAATATATTTAAGTAAGCAACAGCCAGATATTTCAATGTTGTTTTTACTTAATATACCTGTATATGTTTTTAAATTCCCAAAACTAATAATGTGAATTTGATTTTAATCAATTTTAATTGATATAATCGTGCAAGCCGCGTTCTGCAGCTAAAAGAAACTGGAAAAGTGTAAAAATTGAAGAATTGCGGATACAAATTGAACAAAATCAGCACTAACTTTAGGAATTCCTGAACAGACTTGAGAAAATCAATAACAAGCCACAAAGACATTTCAGCCTTTGATCAACAACCAACTAATCTACTTGAAACATACTCAGTAATAGGACTGTAAACATTGCTCAGTTGCACTTTACAGATCAAGTGGTTTAACCAAACACAAAGTTAAATAATGTGTGCAGTTAACGTTCAAGAAGAAGTGTTACGTCAATAGCAATAAACACCACCCATACAGCATACTTGTCAAACCAAAAACAATAAAAGAAAAATGATATCTTAACTTAGGCAACATAATAGACGTCTGTTTTCTTAACCATTGGCATGTTCATTTATAATAATATAATTTTAAAACGATTCATGTTGACAAAACCAAAGACAAATAAGATCGAATTGCTGGGAATCTATAATCGCTAATATACCAAAGACAAATAAGATCGATTTGCTGAGAATCTATAATCGCTAATATACCAAAGACAAATAAGATCGATTTGCTGAGAATCTATAATCGCTAATATACAATGCACCCGATATATTCCACAGTTTATGACACTTAGACGATAAACAAATTGGGTAAAACGTTGAACCTAGCATCATCCGTTTATATCGAACTAGCATTACTGTTACCCTGTCATTCATCCCTAGGGCAATGCCGAGTAATCCCAATGACCTTTGGTTTCAATAATCTTCTCTTATAGAAATACTAATTCAATAGAATTTCCTATTCCGGTTTAGTATTCATACATATGGTCATAGACATCAAAACTATAGGTATATTATGTCCACTGGACTTCTATGGCGCCATGCTATATAAATATCTGTTATGTAGACTTGAAACTTCCAGTCAGTTTTATCCAATAATTCCTACCCACGCCAACAGCCTATCTTGGCACGACAGTAGGTATGACAACAGCGTCATATTATTGTCAACCATGTATAAAACAAAAATATTGCTTTCTTTACTTCTTTTTTACAAAAGGTGGTTGACCCCGTCTGGTCTTCCTGATAAGATTTATATCTTATTACCCCTGTCTGCTTATTCTGGTCTGTTCTTGGACAAGGTGACCGTCATTATGTATTTCCCCAACTTATGGAGATGCGAGATGTAGTCAATAATCCAATGACCAAAACAAGTGTATCCGACATATTCTATTTAGATGTATCCCTCTATTACTTCATGTCAGTTCCAACTGTCAGTTGTGTTATGTTTATGAGACAGGGTGCATTCAGAATCTAAGTTTTGTGAAATTATTTTTTTTAAATCTGATCTGCATGTACCTCAAAATGCCTAAAGTCTAAATGATCGTCACACTATGACTGTATTTCATTTTTAAACGAGCAGTTTCTGTGAAAATAAAAGTAGAATTAAATACAGTTGTATTTTCAAAAATAGAAATATTCAAAGGCAAGCTGTTTGATAATACTGACAAAGAATCAAACGAGACAATTTAAACCCTACCAAGTAAAGACAAAATTTGGAAACAGACCAGACATAAATATTTAAATCTCATGAAAAAAGATGATAGACAATGCCATTGCCTACGAAAGAGGGTTAGAAAGAAAAGCAAAAAATAATGAAACAATGTATTGACACATTCAGGACCACCCAATTGCCCAAAAATAAGATTCCCGACAAACGTGCGGAAATACCCGATCTTATTAAGGCAATAATCACAACTGGGTAAAGGGACTTTTATGACACCCGGTAGGGTATGGAATCAAAGACACGTGCCCATAGGTTTGTAAGCTTCTTGGAGAACAGTAAGATCGTATCAACAATATACAACCTAAATTCCAACACCTGTAAATGGTTCAGTCTGTTAACTGCTGAACGAGACGAACTCGTAGTACAAATACCAACCATTTGAAATGGCTATTCAGACATACTTCCAAAGTTCTGATAATAAGTTACGCAGCAGGAAACGACTGCTAAGGCTAAAATATAAAGCTTAATGTTAAAGGTTGGAGTTTCTGTAGTCCTGGGAACTACGGTGAATTAAAAATCAAATCAATGTGACCTGACCTAGTTTAGCGGACCCGATCACAGAATTAAGAGAGGCACAATGGTGAATGAATCCGCCTTGGAAACAGAGGGTCTCCCGTTCGAACACCCACAATTTGTGTTAAAAAATGGCAATCCAGCAGCGGTCATCTGCAGATGTAGCAACTAGCAAAGCCGCCCGTAAACCATATCATGTAGTGACGGAGACTGTTCAAACCTTACCAAGAACTTATACAATCTATATATAACTTTTGTTCATACAACGAATTGACGACAAGACTGTGTGGCCTGATCTGCTATAAAATCAAAACTTTAACACATCTGGTGCCAATATTGTATTCATTATTCCCTCTCATATATTCAAGTTCTCATGTATCCTAGCAGCATTGATCTTAAAATAAACTATTAAATATTGAAATATTTGGAGTCCGGATGTGAAACACAAAAACATGACTCGGCAAAGGACATTGAAGAGAACATTGACTTAACCAGTAAAAACATCTCCGAGGAAATGGAAACAGATTTAAATACAATTAGCTGATCTGGCTTTACCCTTTGTGACCGAGATGGGTCGATGGATTTACAAGCCGTGAAAAAGGCGAACCCATTCATCCATTATTGGTTGTTAAAACACACATCAGCTGAGGAATGCGCTGGTAGAGAATGCAACCACACTGTTCATCATTTGAATCAAATTCATGGTGACACCTGTTTATCAGCAATCATATTGACGAAGTTACATTAGGTTTTATCAATTTTTAACATGTTTACAGCTTACAGAGTAGGTTTGACGAAATTATTTTAAAATAATGACTGAGTACATGTTTAAATAAACTGACGATAACAATGTTTTCTCCCGCTAAATTCCATACTTATTATTTAGTTTACTTCTGAAACTTGAGTCAAGTTCAAGGATTTAATCCTTGGCCTAGAAGCCCAATTTATTCTCCAAATCAACAAAGTCATAATGAAAAGCATAGTTAAGGGGGTCAAATTGACCTCTTTTTTTGCACTGCGTCTCCGCTTATCAGGTAAATAATTTTTTGCAACCGACATCTTAAATCATCAAATATGATCATATGCTTTACAAAAAAAAAAATGAAATGGAGTTCGTCCTCAACAACATTTGCGTCACATGCCTTACACACTCTTTCATGCCATACATAGTAATATTGACACTGATCAAAACACTGATGACCAATGCATTATTGACCGTATAAAGGCGGAAGCTAAAGTAAGCATTAACACTATATTAAGCAGCAAGGTCTTTGCTCTTTTGGCAGACAAATGAGCGATTTGTTCCCCTCTCTACATATAACAAAGTCAATTCAGATGTGTTCCTGTAAATAGATGAGAATGCAGCTGACAGCTGTGAATTCCTCCGTTTTCTTTAAAGTAGTATAGTTTTACACGAGGGGCCTTCAATGTAACTTTGGACTTAATTAGCAAGCTTACTCGAATCTGCGCACGCATACATACACAACTTGACCCTACCGGAAGAAAGAAGATCAAAACTCTGTGATCTTTGGTTGAAAAATTCACGTAAAAAACTTCTCATTCCTACCTACTCTGTCAATGTCCGTTATTAATATAAAAAAATTAATTCAGTTCCCACCAGTAGTAAAGTCAATTATTGTCATAGACAGGTAGAGTAATGAAGACGTAATACAATTTCTTCGTCTAATCCCCACAAACAAAATCCTTTGATACGGTCACGAAAACCACAACAGACAACCAATAAACTGTCTTCAATATACCGCCTGACAATAAACCCACTAGTCATGAATTTGTTTACGACTCAATCTGGAACTCGATTGGTAATACTACGCAGACTTCACTGAAAAAAAGCAATAAGCATCTCCAATACAATACCTTCTCGTCAGCCTAAACCCCTGGTCAAAACATGACAACCGGCAATGTCAAGGCAGTACACGAGGCAGTGACCGGTCAAGTGACCGGTCAAGAAGGAAGTCAATATGTATATAAACCTAAATCTTATGGTGTCGAACTACGTGATAGGCAATAAAGTTGTGAACTATCACTTCAAGTATGTAACCCGTCGAGTGCTATCATAGCGGTAACTGAACCCAGGAGGCTTATCTACCAGACCAGAAGTCTGTGAACAAGACCAAACAAGGCTTACCGTGCTCGCATTACAATATTATACATCTATTATCAAACAATAAGACGGAATGAGAAATTGAGGGGGGGTGATGGTAGAATTATGTTAGAATGTAGAATCATGGTAGAATCAGAGCAGCAAAAACGTCGTGGCGTTCATTTAATCCAAGCCATTTTCGATTATAATTTGGTTCATTCTTTTCGATTTCTAGTAAGATGAGGCTGTCATGGTAATCTGTCACATATAATGTCTAGGGATTAAGTTAAGCTCAAGTAGAATCAGAAGCTTTAGTATGGTATAGTTCTAAATAAGCACTGACATGGAAACTTATGACATACAAAGATTTGAACAAAAGCAAAACGTATATATGAGATAAATGACGACACTGTATATACATAAACCATTAGTCATACGGGGGCATTTGTTGACAATAGAGGTTTATTCAAACGGCAAAACGTCTCCTTTTTTCTTTGAGACGAAGTGAAAGACCCCATACAATGCCAGTATTGTAGACAGACAGGAAGAAGGCCAAGTTGTAACACAAGACTGGTCACGCTCTCAGTTTGTAAGGGGATATCTTATGAATGGACGAAAAACGAGAATAATATTACAATTAAGGTTAATGGTGTCGATGAAAGAAGTCACGAAAAGTTCAAAACTATCTTTAAAAAATCTACTCCATTTACCTATGAAGCTATTTGAGAGTATGACAAACTTGATGAAATGCACAGAGAAGTAGATATAACACAATTTTGAAAGTCTGAGAGAGATGGTCGATTTAGTGGTAAAAAACTTACTTTTATCAGTAAATCTTGGAAAGAAGTTTCAATCAACGACCGAAAACCGATTGCGTTGATATGACATTTCGAAGACAGTAAACTAAACTTTGAGCCTTGAACCCATTCATTGACATGAGAAGAAACATAAACACATAATGATAATCATCATTTAAGAATGATATGGAATTGCAGCCCAGTATGGAATTTAGAGTAAATGTCACACACAGTCTAAGTGTATTTTCAGTCCCAACAGACCAATAAAAGAAGGTAAAGGCCGAAAAAACGTTAATACTAGTAGGTTGAGGGCTGTCTTTCTTGGAATAGCAACCCATGTTTTCAATTTTCAAGTTATTTGGAAAAATTCAAGGGGCTCAATTCTTACCATAACCTGCTTATTAATAGATACGCATCACCACTAATTAAAATCAGCGAATAACATTTGGGCTTTATATGTTAGCAAATCTACAATTCAATGAAGTATCAATATAAGCTATTTGTGACGTGGGATGTAATTACTGTGGTAATTAGTTCAGATTAGACATAAAATCTAAAACTGTCGGGTTTTGCAATGAAAGCTGGAAATCAATGAATTACGTGGAAATCCGGATCGCATATAAATTAATTAATCGGTTCCTCGGTTAATATAGGCGCGACGTTCTCATCTGGTCTGATTCAGCGTCAAGTATGTGAACACAAATCGACTGTGAAGACTGATAGATTAGAAAACCCCTGTAATTCTACACACACTCTTTTTTTAATTCATGTTAATTTCCCTGACCTTCAGGTCGTAACGTAAAGTGTGATAATGGCCAGCGTTAAGAGACAGTTATTGGATCAGTAAAAAGGTCAAGCGCACTGTTATTGTCGCAGCCTGACAAGGTCACACTTTTCCCTGGGATTATGGGGACAAACGTATAAATCCACATGTGGAAATGTCTTTTGTCAACCATCTCCGTTTCATTATGGTATTACATCGAAAAGAAAATCTGAGTAACTAATTTAGTGCTTATTATCTCGACAACATTCTTGTTATGCTTTTTTTCATTTTCAAATAAAAACGAGTCGGCATTGATGGAAAGAATGGCGTCACTTATCATATTTTTCTAAAAATAATGATCGTAAGAAGAAACACGGTCGATGGTCTGTGATATCGATTCAATGAATCAAAAGGACGGAGAATTCAGCTTTATAATTAAATAAAAATAGCTTATATCAGTATTTCGAGATTTAAAAAACCAAAATTAAGTTTGGTTTTCTCCGCTGCCTTCTTTGAGTTACATCACAATATTATGTGTTAAATCAACACATAATCCAATAATTTCACTTTTTTTTTTTAAATTGTGTAACTTGCATGGATTTCTAAACCATTTGTAAAAAACGAACAAATGTAACTTACATTACATGGTTTTAAACATTGATTGTATCATAAACAATAACATGTTCCACGAGTGTGGATCAACCTCTAAAACAAAACGTGGGAATATATCTTTCAAAATTCCAAGGTCATTTTGTCCAAATGTATCATGATTAAAATACTAAAACTTTCTGATAATCATTGACGTGCATTATTTTGGTCAGACATGTTATGATCCCAACAAGGATGACAATAAGGTCTATCAGTCAGGTGAAACCATGGAAGACAAAGAGAGAATTCATTATCTAACCTTCTGGTAGTCCAGACACTACAATGGTAAAGTTCACGACTTCAAAATGGCCTTGATCGACAAGAAAATCCGAATACAATAGAGATATAAATAGATAGATACAATAGAGAGATAAATAGAGATATAAATAGATAGATACAATAGAGAGATAAATAGAGAGATAAATAGAGAGATAAATAGAGAGATAAATAGATAGATACAATAGAGAGATAAATAGATAGATAATACTAAGGATAACATTTTAAAAAGGTTATTAAATGTGAAGAATAGAGAATATAGTAGCCTTGAACTCTTTACTCGTTCCCAATTAGTGAGACAGCATTCCAATCACAATTCAAGGTGTTGGAGGCAGGTTGGAGGTGTTGGGTTTATAATTTAACGTGTTCTAGATAAGATGGACGTGTTACATCCGAAGTACGTTGAAAAGGGGAAAAACGTCCTGAATGACACAGAATACCATGACTGAGAGTATGGCAAGTATTCAAAAACTCCTGATAAAATACTTCTGAATATCCAGTTATCCATTGCCGGTCGGTAGGCGGGATAGAAACTGAAATATTTGGAAAACATAATTTATCTTTATTACACCCTTTGTCTAAAATACTAGAATTATTAAAATATATAATTGGAGTGGTCTGTAAGTATGAAGAAATGCAGAAAATATAAATACGTCTTGCAATTTAATTTTAAATCTGGAGAATGAAGAACGATAGCTTAAATGTAAATTTAATAAATACAAAGACAAAGTTAAAACTGAAGCCTCTTTTTACCGATTTACTAGTAATGTTTTTTAACAAAGAGCTAATTCGTTGGGTATCATTGTTAAACATTTTCCTTTTCTAGGTTAATTATGGATTCTTTTATACTTAAGTGTCTCATACAAGTGATTTCCGGCGCTTTGTTGGGTATCATCATTGTTAAACAGTTTTCTTATATATAGGTTAATTATTTATTCATTTATACTAATAGGATTCCTTTCATTTCGAATATTCGACTGCAACGAAGGAGACTGATCATACATAAAAGAGGATTTCACAAATGAGATGATATTTTTGAAAAAAAGAAATAAAAATGTAATAGCTGGACAAAACTTGAGTTTAGAGCGAAAAAAATCATTACTAGAAAACAGGTCACACACCTTTGCAAATTTTTTGCTGATTGAGAAACTGTTGTGTCATGGTTAAGTTGTATTGTCATCTTGATAAGTCCTATGAATACAGTGAGTGTCTTTGAGGTTACCCACATTTACATTGTATCTTATAAATTACCCTTCACAATTTATGTTACACAAACAAATTACAATCGTAGGTTCAAAATGTAGAGTTTTAGGGTTACAAAAAGTTGGCCACAGGTGGCCGTAAGGAATGCTAGTCCATTGTAAGGAAGCGGCTGGAATAAAGAAAAATAAAGTTTACAGAGACAATTTTACTTCTCCCAGCCCCTTCCTTACAATAGACTTGTCTGCCTTTCCTCTACATTGACATGATGCTTGGGTATTCGAAAAGTTACACAAAGTCAATTTTAATGTGGCGTAAGGCTAGACATTTTCTGGAGCCCTAATGTACATATATTAAACAATCAGAAAAACTTATTAACGTTGTTATTATTGTTTTCAAATTTACATTAGTGAGTGGCCTTGAGATATAAATTCATTTAGCTAAAAAAAGATATTATTTTTCCACTAAAGGTTATGAATTACAATTATAGACCAATTGACATACTGTAAGGGATACATAATTGAATAATAGCAATAAAAGACAACTACGTGTCACTTATCTAATAAATTAAACTAGTACAACTAGGTGTTTCACCTACAGGAAACGAATGTTATCTCAGTAATACACTAAAAAGCGATAAATCACATAGACATAACAACAAGTTAGATAATAGGTATCCAGCATTAAGAACAATTCTAATGAGTAATTATATGTGTCTGCAATTACAGCACTGGCGAAAAATTACAGCCCAGCTAAAGGGCAAATTGCCCGTTGCAGATACGCGGTAATGTTTTGTTCTTGATGAAAAATACTACAATACTTACATGGGTACTAAAATGCCAAAATGTCTGTAGGTTGCATGAAAGTACTTTTTTTATTTTGCTAAATGTTCCAAGACATGACGGTTATAATAACGGCTTCGGTGATATTCAGAAATTTTAACGTTCTGCCAACAGATAATGTAAGGTGTAGCACTTACCCAGTCACAGTATACTAACACCGGACAGACAAATTTTACAACGAATCTCTAAATGTCAGGCGCCAACGCTGACAAGATCTCATTGTACGTCTTATGTAAGATCCGACTGGGATTTGAACACCATATCTTCCATATATCTAGTGTCGGACGCCTTCAGAACTCGAACATCTGAGCGGTTAAACTTAAAGACTAAAGTACTAATAAATGTATAGTAATTTATTTCCCCCAAATATAGATCTCTTTCCCCTTCTGCAGATGCGATGTATGAAAGTTTAAAAGGAAAATGCATCTAGCTTGTTTAATTCTGATGTTACGCGGTTTCTTGGAGAGTTCTTGGCTAATCAAAAAGAAAGTTTGGATTTTGTGAAATATTTGAAGGAAATGAGTTTTGTCACTAATTTTTATGTGTGATTCAATTCAAGTTAAATATGGAAATAAAAATCAGTATACTTTTTCATGACGACTTTAAGTTTTGCATATGCTATGTATTTTCAAAAACTAATTCGAAAACTCTGCAGTCATATTCTCAGTAACAAAATCTGAACATGCTAATCATTTTCAAAGAAAAAGGCTGTAAGTTCTTTTGTAAGTTTGCTCATCTATAATTTATATTGCTTGAGCCAAATAAATATTATGAATTTGAATAAGGAAGGAAAAGTCAGCTATGTTGAACATCACAATGCTTCAGCAACCAGTTGCTGACAGAATGCATTGACCGAAAAACATTGACATGACTGCTCAAGAGGCGGCCATACAGAATATGGTCATGGTATGGGTCTTCTACAACTGCGATGATGTCGAATCCGAGATAAGTCAGAAACTTATATATGTTCAATAAATAATGCTTTGCTTCCATTATCTCGAAGCATAGATGTTATTATGAAATGTCCGAAATAATCAGTTTCTGACAGAATACAATAACCGAAAACACTGAGATCACTGCTCAAGAGGCAACCAGGGCAGAATATGGTCATGGCCAAGGCCTGCTACAAATACGATGATGTCGAATCCTAGATAAGTAACAAACTAATATATGTCCAATATATAATGCTTTGCTTCCCCTATCTCGAAGCATAGTTATTTTTCTAATAAAACAGATGAAAGCACAGTGAAACATTGATTCCTCAGCCTTGACGGCATAAAAAGCGTTCTTAAAATAAATCAAGGTTAATTTGTATACAATTATGCATGAATGTCTGGTGACAGGTGCATGTATTTGACAGATTTTATTTACAAAACAACTAGAGCATATATCAAAACTCGTCACATGTCACATGACATAAAGTTGAGTTTGTATACAATTGGTCGGTTGTCGAGTTTATCCCACAACCACTGCATCCGGCCATAGTATATCACAACAGAAATGATGACAATCTGACAAAGGGCAAAGGTTTTGGACATTAAAAAATAATGTCAGTCAATTTGGGACAAAGTGTTCACAAAGGTCTTGGGAACGCAAAACATACAGTTCCAAGGGCGCGATGGCCGAGTCATTAAACCACTTCACTTAAAACCATAGGTATTGGGTTATATCATCTGCTAGCCACAAGTTTGAGATTTATTTCACAATCAATGCATGCATGTTCTTTGTGAGAATTGAAATATCCTTAATTGGGCTGGTGGCACAGTGGTGCAAGTGAGCGTCTCACACGAGGAGAGCCGGGAGTTCGTATTCTGGACGGGTCAGAAATTGGGTAAATCTGAGACAACCCCGTCAGTCATAAGAGAATCAAGCTAAGACTGATAGGATAAGTATCAGTACTACAAATAAGTAGAGTATACGACTTAGTGTAAGTACTTTAAATAAGTACA
>JAUUEB010267370.1:0-13181 GCA_032362205.1 Clione limacina | reverse complement strand
TTATTTTAGCCTATCACAATCTATGGTATGTTTGTTATCCTATGTTTAAATTACAGCAAAATCCACCCAGATAATTTGGAGCTTATCGTAGTGCAAAAAAGCAAGCAAGCAAGCATACAATTCAGTGTATATTGTTATAGATGTAAATCATGTGGGTTATCTTATTAAAAAAGCCTAAAAACATCCACTCTGGTCGAAACCAGTTAGATCCAAAAAAAGCTTACATCAACAAACAAACAAACTATCATAATAACCTAGCTGTATTATACCAACTGGTTTCCTCTCAGTATTTGATTCAATTATTTCTATTTTCTTCGTACGTGTGCAGAAGCGAACAAAACAATATTAACATAACCTTGATCAATCTTAATCCCTTAAAAAAATTGGCCTTCAATTTCTTTAGAAATGTAGGACGCCTTACTGTTTTTAAAGAAGTATTAGCTCAACAAAAAATCAAGGGAAGAATGTGGTTCCCAGTGTTGTTGGATAAATCTTTCTGATAAAAAGAACACTGCAATGGGACAGGAAGCACCAGATTTAACTCCTTATGTTAATTAAAGCTCTGAAAAATTCAATTGAAGTCATTTTCTGTATAATTTTTACAAGAAGACTATGTTTATTTTACATTGTTCATCCTCTAACTTGCTTCTCTATCGAGTATCTTGAATAGGGTATCATACATTTACAAATAAATGGATCATATTATTCCATTCATCTCCTCATGTACACAAGAGAAAATAGTATAACCTCGTTATATGAAAAAATGTACAGAAAAATATAAGATGGAATCACTGGGACTAAAACTAGAATCTACATAGCAGAATGTAGAAAAATAATATAGTTTTTTTATACTAAAAATTAATATATGAAAATGTGTCCCAAAAATGGTTAGAAAGAGGCATTAATTCATATATACCGTATTTACAGTATATAAATACCGTTATCTTCCTCTTCTTTTATTTCGACTAGCTGTGCGTAATAATCGTTTTTGTAATTTGGATGAGATTAAAATAATATCTATTGTATTCTGTTATATTCATATACCTGCACATATAACTATGTAGAAATAAATAGTTAAAAAATTTAGTTTTTAAAATCAAAAGATAAAATGTTTTGAAAATATTTATGATCCAAATCAACGTATAGTGTCTCATATTGTTGACATCGTAACGCAGAAAAGCTTGTTTTCATATTTTGCAAGAACAAATTGCAAACCTGTTTACTGGAGCAAACTTTCCATCATTTTTCACGACTGAGAACCTTAAGCAGAAGCATTCCAATTATAAGATGAAAACTACCTTAAATAATATACATATTCATGAATCGCGGAATAAAAGTAGAACTTTGAGGTAATTGGTCCGTTTTTTTCTTCTGATGTAAGCAATATTTATGTATGTTGCTGTATTTTTAGATAGAATATAACTTAACAATGAAACTGAATAGAAATAGCACTTAGTCTGTTTTTTTTGGTAATACAATTTTTAAGACGATGTGATATCGTTCACTATTGTGTGGCTCATGTTAAATAGACCAAGGTTTCGTTAAGCGTTTACCTTTTTGTATTGGACAAATACAGGGCTGATCGGCAAGAAACCGCTGTCGAAATAGATTATTGGGACAAATATGAGCGACGCGACTGACTGCATCGCCATGTCTACGGTACATTCACGTCACCGACTTACAATCCAACACAAACCTCTTGCTTATTGACTCAAATCACAATCAAGAAAAATAGGAATATGTTTAACTGTTTACCGCCAGCTACTCATGGCTGCATTTGCATCAATGACAACCACTGATATCAGACAGTATGTCGATAACAGTGTTAATTAGATGTTTAGACGAGATTGAACAAAAATATTCGAATTCTCATGTCCGTCGTGAAGGATTGATAAGTTAAATCTGGGCACAATATATCTTGTTTAGATTTTGTAATAACAGCATGGGCCATAGAAGAGAAGTTTTTTGTTGTTGATAAATCATGACCAAGATTCTTGCGGTTTACAAATATAATTATAGTCAGTGATAGTTATTGTAAATACAATTCCGCAAAAAATATTCTAAAAGGAATAAAGATCTACCGTTCAAATATCAATTATCTTTACAGACACCAAATCGTACAAGTATCAATGGTTACAACGCATTTGTAAACGCCATTAAAGAAGGTGATTATTTGAAATAGTCATAAAAACAGGATTCATTAAAATCACCATTAGGACAAATTAAAAACGGGTGAATAAGATCTAGGACGTCAAGGCAAAAATGAAGACTTGAAAAAGAGAACAAACGATTCTGAGACAGACAATCGTGAAAGTGACAATGTATGAAAAAGCATCAGTCTTTAGCAGGTAATCAGCACAGGTAGTTTGAGGACTAAATATGTGTTCTACCCAAAGAATGTGCCGGTGTCCCAAATATATCATAGACATATTTCCAATGCCAACCCAAATCCATGCTACTCCCTGTCGCAAATCTAGCCTTTATAATATTGTTCTATGGATTCCTAAGGGTCCGAAAAAATGGTTCCCCAAAAACATTTTGGTTTGCAAGGGGGGTAATCGATCAATTTCAACAGCAACCTCCTATTTTCGAGCATATGCGCATTATTTCTTAAATTGGCCATATGTTTAGAACCAAAAGTGCTATAGGCGCCTATTGGTATATAAAGAAATTGTGATCCTTTAATCTAATATTCGTTACCATATGAGTCAAGTCATACAATTAATATAAAAATTATTAAGACTTAGACTTAGAATGTTTCATACGGTGAATGAGGTTTATCATGACTTTTACAGGCTCCGGTGAACTTTGCTGTACATGTGTCATTTTCTTCAGGCCCGCTAATACACGGCTTATGGATGTGTTTTCAATACTTTTATAACCATAATAGAATAATAAAAAGAAATTGTTATTATTATTTAATTCATTGTTTGTTTTCTTTCGGCCGGAGTAAGAGTTTCCTTCTTTACGACATATTGATTACAAGGACAACTGTAGACAATTTGTTTTAATGAGCTATCACTAATCGCAAGCAATGATTTTGCAAAATTTTCGAGCTATTCAAAATAGAGCAATAGAAAATCTTATCTGACAGACATCATATAGCCTCAACTGAATCTATGATTTACAAAACCTCTAATTGAAAATGGAAATTTCCTTTAAAAAAGATTGGACATATAAATTTAGAACGCGAAGACAAAGTGAAACATAAAACTACTGGTATCGTGCTTTTAGAAACGGACGGATATTATATCAAACCGTATCTGCTGTTATGCGTTTTAGAATTCCAAAAATATTCCCGTTGATATAAATCCTCTGAAACCATCAAACTCAATACAGACATAAGAAGCTGAAAAGTAATAAAATATGTGAAAAAATTATTTCCTGATGCAGTCTATGAATAAATACAAAATAAGTGGAAGACTCGTTATTTTTAAATTGTCAATAATTTCCTACATTTTTATTCTATGCAATTGTTTTTTTCTTGGTGGTTATATTTTTTCATCAATGTTTCTCCGCCAACAAATTCCCCAAATTGAAGCAAGCAAGATATAAAAAAATTATATTGTTAGAACTATAGTTTTAAAATACACTTACAGTTTTATATTAAGATGAAAGATGATATTGACCTGACGTACATGTCTCGCGTCATTCCAAAGCAAAGAGGCAATACATCAAAACTCATTTTGTTTGTTGTTGACATTAATCATGCTAGCTATTCTAGAATTGGATTTTCTTTAATAAATTATGTTTTCATCGGAATAGTCTGAATCTTTAGATTAGACCAAGGACTCAAAAATAAAGAATATATAAAATAAATTGCATTACAAATATGATTGGATTTCTTTTAATAAACATTTTTTCATCATCTTCAACATTGTTATCCATATCATATTCTTAATCATAAACCGATCATTTTGTCTCACGATGTATATTTTCTAACAGGCCTTAATCTCTGCTAATTTTTTCTGACATAACAGTTAAGAATAAAAATAGCAATTGGAATATGTCCAGACATTGAGAACATAATATTTCCAAACTGGCACCTATTTTTACCAACATTCTGTATTTATGAACTTAACGATGTCCATTTTCAAATAATACTGTTACATAAAACTTTATAACACGGTTATTAAAGAGGAAGTATAAAAAGTAAAATTAAAGACCACATTGTTCGTTCTCGTGTTAAAACCTTACGCACGGGATGAAAATTGTCCGTTAGGTCAATCTAATTTTCAGAAAGTGAGTACATGTAATCAAACAAGACAAGATAAAATAAAATTATTTTTCAGTTTTTAGGGTCGGTACTAGCTTCATGGTAGCAAAATGTAATTTTTTCATTCTATAGTAAGATATATCCATATCTTTGCAGATAGCGCACGATAGTCGAGTGGTTAACGGCATTAAGATACCGGGTTGGCTATTTGTTGCTCTGAGAAGTATGTGGTTCAAGCCCTGAAGTGGAAATATGTGTGGAAAGAGGCAAATTTGTTCGTAAACAGGTTTCTTATATCTATGCAAATTAGAAATTTGTTGCAAAGACGATGACAGATGTGTACTTTTCCTTCCAAGATCTGTGTCCAGATTGACCAGCTATTTCCAGATGGCCCCATCTGATCATTGACTAACAGGACGACGTTCAAGGTATACGCTAATGAAAGAAACCTCCCAACAAACAGCAGCCTGAAATGTCCTTTTGACGCATCTACCGCATTGAAGCACAAATGACAAAAGTAGAGACAAAGGTGCTTTGAGATGACTACTTATAACTTTTCTTCAATGAGCTAAATTTGGAAAAAATATCAAATAAGCGTATTTTCTAGGAAATAGATATCCTATTCGACTATATGAATTTCATAAAGTACTACGCACAGCTCAATAATTGGTTTAGTTTTTTAAAATCATAATACACTGTCTTAGAAGCAGACTTTGACGTTAAACGCTTGTATGCTGATTTGAATTGGAAAACTATGATATGATATGATGAAAGTAATACCTTGCTCACCTACATCTCTGTTAACCCTGTCGTCATTTTAAAGATCCTCATTTGTTGTCAATAAGAATATGATACGTTACACCTAAATTACTCAATCATCTAAATATACTAGGGGTTGTATGGATTTATTGTGTAAGAAATGAGATGGATCAGATAACAAGATAAATTCCATCATTACATTTTATGTAGTGATTTTTTTTGCGCGACATAGTACCAAGCAACATTTGAATTGGCGTTAGATAAATCTGTATGTACTAAAAATGTGAAATGAATCATTAGGAAAAACCCAGAGTTCAAAATGTGTGTTAAGTGCGTAACTAGAAATTTCTGACAGATGTTACTTTTTAGACTGACAAAAAGTGAGTTTCTTCAGCCAATAACCCAAATTATAAACATCAACAGGAACGTGGCAGTTAAAGTCTAGTGTTTCGGGATGATTGTCCGAAACTGGAATGGAAAGGTCATCAAATGGACTTATAACATCTTATGAGCGCCCGAAAAGTTATAAAAACACGGTCCGTCTAGATGTCAATAAAATAAAAGACACCTCAATATCGTTTAAGGATTATACTTTATTTCGTTCTTCGCGGTGACTTAAAAAGTGACTATTTGATAATCACGAAATATGAAATGACAGTGGCTATTATCGTCGACAGAAGTAAAATATGAATTAGCTGATTAACAAATACATAGGATCTGATTGGTGGATCAAGAATATGTTGCATGATTATAAAGTATTAAATTGTAACTCTAGTAGCTAACTATTACATGTAGTGATTGATTTAAAAACCTTTTTTTAATTTATTTATATTTTTATTTTTAAGAAGTGAAGGTCATAAACTTCAAAATAAACTTTTCATATAATGATGAAATTTGTTGCAAACAAACTTCTTTAAATTTGATCACCAAGATTTAACAAGCTGCTCGTATAAGGCAATTTTATTTTGTACTAGATCAATACGGCTTATTCCGGCCCTGATGTCTTAAGGCGCTTGAATTGTCTTTTAAAAACTATATTGGTACACACTCTACAAAGATGAATTGTTTTTAAAGTAAATAAGTCAGCAAAAATAAAAAATAAAGTTAGGACGATTTTTGTATCATAAACGGCGTTAAACTCAGTAAATAGTGATCTACTTAGAACTCGAAGCCCATTTACTCATGTCACCCTGATTATAACCAGTAAGATTGTTTCACTTTATGTTGATGGTTTACGTAACAACATTTAAAATGTATTTAAAACATTCCTATAATTTTAATATCATTTTAAAAGCATGAAATTCTTAGTCAAGTACCTTTAACTCTGATATTAATCTCAACTATTATCTTCAATTTCCAAAAAATTAAATGTTTCATTTTATTGTATTATAGTTCATTAACAAACACATTTCGATATTAAATCAAATGAAAAAAAACAGTCCAGATGAATGTGGCGCGTCATCACATTCAACATGAGGACATTATATCTCCAAATAATAATAAATTAATGATTGTATTACATGAACCAAAATTCAGATGCATCTAGTCCCAATGTTTATCCTGAGGGATTAAAGACAATGATTCTATTTTGCAGCTGTTGAAATATTGCGAAAATGGGTCTTTTGTGGGAAAATCGGTTTACAAAAGTTAACTCGAAAGGCTCGAAAGCCACATGCTCAAAATATGTGGCAGAGCCTCTTGGACACTGAGCTATCTTATGAAACTTAAATCAAAACATGTTTTAAAAGTTGTCGCAGATAAAAGGTATCATTTAATTTCAATAACTGTACCATTTTCAAAGACTAAAAATGCTCATTTGGTGCGAACATATTCGTAAACTTTTTAATGTGGTAACCAACTAGAAAACCTTTGGTAAATAAAATAGATTAAATATTATAATCAATCCGACAAATGTATTCTTTTTCTTTCTAACTCAGTAAGTGTTGGCTTCTATTATTTTCAAAGACATGTCGGCTTCTATTGTTCTTGAATTAATCTTGACGGGTGGGTGTCATTTGAGTATTTGTGGGCGTTTTTTTAACTAATTATGATACTTGGAAGGATTGCTAATAATTTACATAAGGAAAGAAAATATACAGTGACAGTCAGTGGTGTGACTTGTTCAACATCGTTTATATGACTGATAACTCTGATACAAGCGTGGTAATCCCTGCCGCAAATAGTGCAGATTCGGCAGGTCTATGTAGGGGTCTTTGAGTGCCTGTTACTAAGAATTGAGCTAAGGACTCGGAGGTATGCATACCCCAAACCAGATCAGCATTTTAATCCACAGTGGTTCTAAAATGATTCAATTAAAATATATTTTCAGAATTTCCAGGGGAAACACCAAGTTTATATCATTTTATTGTTATTTCTTTCTATCTCATTTTTTCTTTTCTTTCAAAGATCTCGTCCACTTTTCATTACATTGACATTCTATTTTTTTGACTTTCAAGGTTTCTTCGGACCCGTTTCTTATTTGTTTCTTTCTTTCTTTCTTCCTTTCATTCTTACTTTCTTTAATCTTCGCGTTTTAGTCCATCAACACAGATTTGAAGCTTAATTGTGTTTTCTTGTTCATACATTTTCATTCATGTTTTATTTCAATCGCATATTAATTCATTTGTCAAGCCATTCGTCTGTTTTCTTTTTTATGAGTATATGTATGGAAAATGCACGATTTTTATGTACCGGGAGGGCACTTCTTTGTACAGGGATTTAAGTCATTGCGAGTCGATTATTTGCAACGACAGATGAGAAATAGGGTGATAATAATTTCCTGAATAATAGATAAGGAGATAATAAGTAGTGTTGAAGTTTGCTCACCTATCTCGATGATATCGATTGCACCGATCTTTATGAGTTGAATCGATGGTCGATCTGATTAATCGTTTTACAACATTCTAAAACAACATAGAAGAAAAACAACCAAATGGATCATTGGAATGATCAAAACTCTATTCACTTTAATAACCAAATGATATCGCCCTGTGTTCCTTTGATATTGACAACGTGAGACGATGTCGTATCGGTCTTCGTCAACTCGAGTGGCAGGCGGCGTTCTTTGAAGTTTCTTGTGCTGAATTTATAAACTAGGAAAATAAGTTATCGGAATATAAGTTTAATCACAAAATGAACTAGAAAATTAGTAATCAGATAGAGTACAAACCCGACACTACTCAAACAAGAATATTAACACGAAATAGGAGATTTTACGTAAAAAGAACACCAGGTAGAACAAGAGATAAGAGAAGTTTATTGTCATATACATATTATTTTCATAACACACAATATAATTCTTTGCGATCTGCAAGACAACATATGAAATATAGTCACATAGAAACATACAAAAATAAGCATACATATTAATTATACACACACAGTAACCCAACATTGAAAAAAGTGTAAAGAGCAATACCATGACAAATTCATAATTATCAGCATACTTTAACTATTTAGCTAGCATTTTAAGAAATGCTACGACGGTCCCAAAGATGAGGCAAAGATGTCGCTACCAAGTACAATCTCGGTTATGAGCAACTCAACCCCGAGTCAGCGCAAGGAAGGAAACAAGGGAAAATAATCATTTGTCTATTGGTATAATTCTACCATCTAAATTAAGGAAAATGGCAACGGAACAATATTTTAGTCTTATTTAAGCCTCACAAATAGCAACTAGGGCTTGTTAAGTGGTTTAAAATATTATACATATTGTAATCTTATTTAAAATGCAACAACATGAGCCAAAATGTTTTGTTTAAAAGTGATAGGAAATACCGGGTGGGTAAAAAAACCCACCGCTTTTTGAATCACCACTTCTCCTACAGTTATTCCAATTTTTGCACGAAAATGCTCACACTTATTTTTCTACATGTTTTCATTACTTTTACTAAATTTGAACTGAATATCTTTAAAATAATTGAAACGGTGTTCATTTTGATGGTAACAATGCCACCTCACGAAAGTTTACCCACCCGGTATAATAGTAATGAGGTGAAAGACGTCAAGTTGTGTAGTTTGTGCTAGACACCTTACCTTCAAACAGTGATTGTACGACCTGTATACTTGAACGTGATTCCACACATATGACGTCATGTGTAGAACTTGTAAACATCATACAAAGTCATAATGTATTGAAATAAGACACGCACCTCAAATTGCAAAGTCTTAGTCACAGCTTCAATCAGACGCGAAGCCATGATTTTGAAAGGGGTGGGGCAATCTTGGATATTATCAAAACAATGGCCGACATTTTTTAGGTGGGTTATACATGGTTAGACTTTAGAGCATTATTTAGGATCTTAAATGGGAAGTGGTTCCCCCATATCCTCCTGGCTACGCGCTTGGCTACACTTTTATTTTTTTAGATGGTCTTAAGTTAAGACTAAGACGCATTCGAACAAAGTACATTTCATTCTTTAGGCAAATACATAATCACGTGAGTAACTGTGGATGCCATTTAATTTATTGCTTTTCCATATAATCATAATTATATTAATTCAATAATCATCATCATATTATATGTATTATTGTCTTTCGTGTGAGACAAGGATGGGGATGATACGTATGAAAATGATCTTGAGAAATCAATAAAAATGTAGCCATTTCGGTATATCAATTAGTATGATAATCTATTAATCTATTAATTGTTCGTACATATTTCTGTTCTGACAAATTCTGTCATCCTTTTATCAGTTTCTGTACGTGGTTGACTTTTTATCACAAGGACGTGTCTCCTGGGAGTTAAAGAGTATAATTTGAAAAAGACGGGTAAAATGGAACAACAAGAAATAGACAAAGAAGGGAAAAAATGCAAAATAAGGAAATTAAATAAAAGATTACAAAATTTAACCTGTTGAATTGGAAATTGTATGAGACTAACAAAAAACTGTAATGTATGTTCTTAAAAATGGATCAAATTCATTTTGGTATTTTGGCTGTGAACAAATCTTTGTCTAGAACGGGATTACATGGTCAGGATGGCGGCTCAGACATACTATATATGACATAGGAGTTTAAACACAAGAGCTGAGCTTTTCAGCTGAAGAGATAGCTGGATGAAACTGGAGATAAAATATTGAGAGGAGATATATGGATGAGCTTAGCTATATCATATTGCCGGAGTGATATAAAATGGAGTCTTGGAATCAAAGAATCTGAATCTAAATCTGCAAAACCGTACATGATCAAAAATGACTTTTGAATGTCACATGTTAGAAATGCAGCAATTTTAAAATGAACAGTGCATAGTTGTATTGTCAGTGTGCGGACATAGGCTGCGTAGCTTTAACACCTGACATTGCAGTGTTGATTCTAACTTCGAAGTAGTTCAAAAATACTTTCTTTTTTGCATACCGTTTAATGTTAAACATGGTTTATTTTGAGTCGTCTTCTAAAGATCTACAGTGAGAGTACTAAGATGCACATTCTTCGATGATTTTTAGTTATATTAGCCTTCTTGGCACCTCAAATGATCCTTGCATTTGTTCCATTTTCTACGGTTTCATTTTGTTTTTAAGTATCCAAGTCATAATCTGTTGAGAAAAACGTTTTTTAGATTCAACTCTAGTTCAAATATACTATAGAAGAAAGTACTAGAGAGGTATGAAGAACGTTATAAAACAGTAATACACAATGAATCAATTAAAATTAACTTCTTTTGATAATGAAGAAATATATGTTACAGATGTCACTGCGCCAAGTATAATATCCATCTGTAATTTCGCTCGGCGTTAAGTGTTTTGTTTTCCTCTAATTGTTTGACAGTAAGCATTGAAGGAAGCAATTTCCTCAAAAAAACAGTTCGTTTCTATGGACACGAGTGGATTTGCGTTTTTTAAATGTCGAATTAGGTGTTGGGTAAATAGTGTGTTTTATAGATGTGATTTGTTACTTTGAAATAAGGTTTATTAACTTTTTAAATAGTTTTTTTTACTTTTTTTCAAAATTGTTGCCGCTTGGCTTCACGGCCATTAATCCCCATTTCAACTTCAAAGTGCCTTAAATTGCAACATGTTTTACTAACTAGCGACTTCCTCACTTCGGTGTTACCCGACTTTCTCTAAAGATTAGCTTAACATAAAAGGAAGAAGAAGAAAAAAGTATTCAAAGACCAATTTCACCATACTATTTCCAATGCATAAGTACTATTAAAAAGAACACCAAAACTCAGGCGCTTCGTGCCATTATTCCTGTCGTTTGAAAGGTGTGGAAACGCCCAAGCATTCTAACGAAAGAATAATCTAAACCCAATTAGTATAGTCTTCGTATAAGAACATCAATGCTGAACAGACTTTGTTTGCTTATTCGCATATCGCGCATACCTATGGGAATTTCTTGAAGTGCGCTTCCTGAACGGATGTAATCAGAACAGTCAGTAATATGTTGATTTATAGTTTATTGTAATGCTAATAGTTTTCCCGTCCAATAGACGCGAGCGGGGAATAGGGGTGGGTTGGGTGGGTTGAGGGAGAGACATAGAGAGAAAGATGAGAGGAATATGGGGAAAAGAGATGGTGAAAGGTGATAATTTTATTTCCAAAACATTAAATAATTATTTTACTCTAAATACTAAAGTACTTGACCAATTGTAGCCGAGTATGGTATGCCCAAGTTGATGTTGTTGTGTAGATTATTAATCTGTTATTAGAATTAAGAAATATGCATTTTGATTGCCGATATAATTTGATCTATCAAACGTAACATATGTACCTTTAAAAAGGTGAGTAGAGCTCCCTGTTTTTGCCCCAGGCGTAAAGAGGCTTAACGGTCCGTTGCGACAAAGCCTATTGTTCAGTGACAATAACAATGATCCTTGAAAAAAGACAGTGGGACGCCCGTCTAGTCGAGTGAGCGATGTTTACGGAGATAGAGGTAAAAGTCTTCAATTAAATGAGAATATATAGGAAACAATCGTAATTGCTTAATTAAATCCAAAATGTTTGCATTTTTATCATTTTTTTTTAGCCCATCTCAATCTATGGTATATTTGCTATCTTATGTTTAAATTACAGCAAAAGTCACCCAGAGATTTTGGAGCTTATTGAAGTGCAAGAAAGTAACCAAGAAAGCAAGCAAGCATACATGAACACACATGCAATATATCACACATATAGTGTAATAGAGTGATCCTGTAGTGAATAAAAACAAATCGAAGATGGCCGCCAAATTATAAAACAATTGAAGAGAAACCATTCAGTGTATTGGTCGCATGAGACCTCCCCCTTTAACCCCCTCTAGAAATGTGTACAGAATGTGTTTCTGAAAGCTGTGCCTTTTAGCTGAATTAGTTCGCTTGCCTCCTCTTAGAAGTGGTCACGATAAAATGTCCATCACGACAAGTTAATGCTCCGTTGTTCGACCTTGAAGAAAAGTTCAATTTGGTAACCAAGGCAGTAATACAACAACGATAGTAAGGGTTTTTACAGAAGGGAGAGAAAAACAATTTATGAAAGGAATCCATTTGCTCTTAACACAAAATTGAATTAAAACAACACCTTCTCTGAGAACCTTGGATTGAGACCATTAATACGTTAGGTAGAATCAATACCCTCTCAAGGGTCACATATAAACCTTGAAATATTCTACAAAATGTATCTAAATACTCATTTGTCTTGTGAAATACAGGATTGTCTTTCATTTATGAACCTTCGGCTTTGTAGATCAGTTGGTTTGAGTGTAGCTCAAAATCACTCTGCTTGGGTTGCAGGGACGTGGGTTCGAATCCCACCAGAGCCGATTTTTTCCAGATTCAAAGAGTAAGAGGGTGAAAGCGATGTGTCTATTAAATAAATCTGGATTTGACAATTTTATGAATTTTTCGATCATTTTGTTGATCTCAGCAACGATGCCATGAAGAAATCAGCTGGTTTTGATTATTTATTATTATTTAATTCATTAAATAGCATTACTATTATTTTTAGTTTTACAGATATAACCATTATAATATATTCATTATATTTCTAGTAATATAACCATCCATGTGGGTATACGTGGATAGTATGTGTACGGACCAAAGAACATGATTAAAAATGGGGCAATTTAGAATTCTTTTGAATGCACTTATCTTTAAATAAATGATTTGATATGGAATAATGTAAATGATACAAAATGCCAGACTTATTAGAAAATAAATCCTCCACATTGAAGTTTGTTCTGAAAAAATGTAACAAAATATATCATAAATGAAGGCGAAATGTTAATTTAC
>JAUUEB010267259.1:0-13182 GCA_032362205.1 Clione limacina | reverse complement strand
CAAAGCTGCAAACAGGTCATCCTGGCGTAGCAGTGTGAACCGAGGAGCAAAAAAGTATGAGAAAGCCAGAATCAAAGGTGCTAAGCAGAAGAGAGTCCTCAGGAAAACCAGAGCCTCATCAAATGATAGCCAGATTGGATCCCTTACTTGAACTGTTTGCAGCAGGAACTTCACACACCGTCTAGGTCTCTTAAGCCACAGCCTGCACACATTCCAAAACATCATAAACCCCACTCCGAATGCTTCTTATGGTCATCGCTCGCAGAGAGTGGACGAACTATATATCTAAGTGATTTGTCAATGTTCAAAAGCCTGAGATATAACCTTACTGGTGTTTGAACCAGAGGTCATACTTGAACATGATATTTGAACTAGATAATTTAAGTTGATCATAATTTGTTTCAACTCTTTTTCATTGCCCTTCAAATCATCACCTATAGTTGTTCTGAAAAGTTCTCCCACCTCAAGCTTTATATGAATCATGCCTAGACGGATCGGTCCAGTTTCAGTTTTCTGTGTCTCGGTTTGGTACGCATGTTGGGCTAAGCCTTATGTTCACTTTAATCCTATTTAGAACCAGAGATGCACCACGTGACTTAAAAAATATTTAAAGAAGACTTTGAATTATTACAAATTAAAAGACAAACTAGGCTTAAGTTTTGAAACTAGGACATCCACTTCAATTATTTTTTCATCTTTTCTTTACACATGCCTGATTTATTCTGTTATAATAAAATGTGAGTAAAACTCATGGTATTTACAACATGTGAGTGTAATTCACACCAATGTATCGTAACTATCAGTTACCTGTAAGCTACCTGTGAGCTACCTGTGAGCTACCTGTATGTACTAGATCTGTACAATAAGTCATCCAATCAAAACATGAGTGATTACCAACAGCCTCATTACATCGGCTCACATCACTGACATTAAGTACATAATTGTTGCTTGACAAGTAATAGATTAATAAAAACAATGACGGTAATTAGTATATACATTGTGTAGGTTGTTAACAATAACATAAACACTATAGAGTTTCATACCAAGAAACTGTCAACATCGTTCGAGAAGTCAAGAGTTTGAGCTCCGCTTGTTATGTTTATGTTTATTATCAATCAATCAATCAATCAATCAATCAATCAATCAATCAATCAATCAATCAATCAATCAATCAATCGATCAACTAATCAATCAATCAATCAATTAATTAATAAATCAATCAAATAATCAATCAATCAATTTATTAATCAATCGACCAATTAATTTATCAATAGTTTTTTTTCGTAGCAACTAATCAGTGACTTACTGAACAGTGTTCAGGTACTATTCGTTGAGTTGCCGCATATTTTCAGATTATTATTCTGAAGTGACCCTCTAAGACACACTTACTAATTTGAAGGAGAACACCACAATATTATCGATTGGATAAAAGTCCGCCATTAAAAATAAATGTTGTTAAGAAATCTCGGAGCTCCAGTAGTTGCCAAAAGACGATTGCCGGATGTTGTTTTTCGGACAAATTACTAGCTAATCTCTTCTATCGAAAAGCGCTTACATTTTTATCATGTGAACATGGGCATCGCGAGGGGTGGTTGGCAAAGCCCCCCTGGATTTTTTAAAAGGTGTTAATTTGTCTCCAGGATCCGTTAAAATGCACGTTATTTAGGTTATTTCAAATTTCCAACGAGCATGACCTCTATTATAGATAAACCCTACCGAAAAATGGTTTTCCGTACAGTCACTTTTTAACTCTATATTCCTGGTCAAATAAAAATATAAATTTCAAAGAACAACATAACGCATACGTTTTCTAACGCATACTTAATCAAAATTTGCATTTTTTACTGTTTACTTACACAATAAATCATTTTAAAGTCACACTGACTATTACTGTTGTCAAATGTGGAAGGAATGTGAACATATTCAAGTCAACATCTATCTATGTTTTATATCCAGATCACACAGCATAGGCGGTGGACTCATCGAAAACCTCCTAGCACGTCTAGAGAAATACAGCATGAACCTGGAACAGATAGTGGAGGAAAAAGTGGACGAACTGAGACAAGAAAAACACAAGTCAGAGGAGTTACTGTCTCAGATGTTACCAAGGTAATAAACAAAGTCAACTGATATGTTTTATATAGGATATGTCTTGCTTATCAGCTTAGACAATGCTCCTTTCAGTCATCTCCTTCCATCAGAAAAAAAGACACATACGTGTACCTTTTGAGCTTTATTTGAATATAAATTGGAGCTGAATGTAGGTTTTTTTTCACAAGGAATCTTGTTTTGAGTCTATGTATTTGAACCAAAAAATATATCAAATCATTGTACATAATTATTAATAACATCCCTATTGAGCATAAAAACATGATATTGAAGTCTATAATCAAATCAGCACATAATAAATATTGTTAAAGCACAAGTAATAAGAGCATTTTCAATCTACCTTGCGTAAAAAACTCTTTTGTAATCTAATATCCTGAATGATGTTTGAAGAAAACTGATGCTGACCCCTGAAAGTTTTTATCATTGGTGAAATTATTATGGCCTTAATCATGAGCCCCAGTGTCCATAAGACCTCTATATTTGGACCAATCATTTTTCTCATCTTTATCAATGATATATCAATGAACATTCCATGTTCTTTACTAACATCTATGCAGATAAAACCACAATGAATTGAGGCGTATCCAAGGGTCACACTGGTATAAAATAACAAAATCAACGTCTCAATGTGACAATGATTGACTCATCAAAAACGGCTGCTTTGCTTTTATCATAAAAGTTGCCCTTTCAAAGACCTAATGTCTTGACAGATTTCTATGTCTCAAGATAACCTCTGACCAAAATACGACTCGCACACTTTTACTATACAACATATATTGGAAGAGTGGGGGTTGAACTACTTTCCATTCTAAGTGACAATATATGCTGGAAAGGGTGGTAGCTGTGTACACCTTCCTGTGATAACAAATTCTAGTAAGAAGGTAGTTTTACACCTTTCGTGTGACAAAAGATGCTGGAAATAATGGAGTTTTACACATTCCCCGTGTCAACAAATGCTGGAAAGAAGGTAGTTTTACACCTTCCTGTGATAACAAATTCAAGTAAGAAGGTAGTTTTACACCTTTCGTGTGGCAAAAGATGCTGGAAATAATGGAGTTTTACACATTCCCCGTGTCAACAGATGCTGGAAAGATGGTAGTTTTACACCTTCCCTGTGTCAGCAAATTCTGGAGAGAAGGTAGTTTTACACATTCCCCGTGACAACAGATACTTAAAAGAAGGTAGTTTCACACCTTCCCTGTGTCAACAAATACTGGAAGAGTCGTTGATTTATACCTTCCCTGTGACAAAATGTTGGAACTGAAAGCTGTGCACCTTTCCTATGACAACAGATGGTGGAAGGTTTGCAGCTGTATACCTTGCATTTGTCAGCATTAATTAAAGGGTTATACATGTGAACCTTCCCCATGACAACAATACTTAAAGGGTGGTGGCTGTATACCTTTTCTGTGACAACAAATTCTGAAATGGTGTTAGCTGTACACCTTCTCTGTGCCAACAAACCCTGAAAGGGTGGTAGCTGTACACCTTCTCTGTGATAACAAATCCTAAAAGGGTGGTAGCTGTACACCTTCTCTGTGACAACGAATCCTGAAAGGGTGGTAGCTGATAATTTTGTTTGCAACTTTGTCAAGCTAGATCATATTAAAACAATTATTTCTTTGTGTTATTTCCAAATCGAATAACAAATGAGGTTGCATAAGCTTACCGTAATGCAGTTTGCTCACGCACATTTTACCGATAAGGATCATGTGCAACTGTTTTTTAGAGACTTCATGTTTCTTTTCACAAATACCAAAGAGTATATTGCTGACAGTATTTGAAAATGAGATTCCAGTTCGCAAACGAATGGCATCAAAAACGTATGTTCAAAACAGATTCAGCAATGAACAGTGGATAAAAAAATGTTCCATGTAATCAATTACACCTCAATGTTCACAAAGCTCTGAGTTTTTTTTATCCCCATTTTGTTGAGTAAATGACAAGTGACAACAAATTCTGAAAAGGTGGTAGCTGTACACCTTCTCTGTGATAACAAATTCTGAATTGGTGGTAGCTGTACTCCTTCTCTGTGATAACAAATGCTGAAAGGGTGGTAGCTGTGCACCTTCTCTGTGATAACAAATGCTGAAAGGGTGGTAGCTGTACACCTTCTCTGTGATAACAAATTCTGAAATGGTGGTAGCTGTACTCTTTCTCTGTGATAACAAATGCTGAAAGGGTGGTAGCTGTACACCTTCTCTGTGATAACAAATGCTGAAAGGGTGGTAGCTGTACACCTTCTCTGTGATAACAAATGATGAAAGGGTGGTAGCTGTACACATTCTCTGTGATAACAAATGCTGAAAGGATGGTAGTTGTACACCTTCTCTGTGATAACAAATGCTGAAAGGGTTGTCGCTGTACACATTCTCTGTGATAACAAATGCTGAAAGGGTGGTAGCTGTACACCTTCTCTGTGACAACGAATCCTGAAAGGGTTGTAGCTGTACACCTTCTCTGTGACAACAAATTCTGAAATGGTGGTAGCTGTACACCTTCTCTGTTACAACGAATCCTGAAAGGATGGTAGCTGCACACATTCTTCATATCAACAAATGCTGAAAGAGTGGTAGCTGTACACCTTCTCTATGTCAACAAATGCTGAAAGGGTGGTAGGTGTACACCTTCTCTGTGATAACAAATACTGAAAGGGTGGTAGCTGTACACCTTCTCTGTGACAACAAATCCTGAAAGAGTGGTAGCTGTACACCTTCTCTATGTCAACAAATGCTGAAAGAGTGGTAGCTGTACACCTTCTCTGTGACAACGAGTCCTGAAAGGGCGGTAGCTGTACACCTTCTCTATGACAACAAATGCTGAAAGAGCGGTAGGTGTACACCTTTTCTGTGACAACAAATCCTGAAAGGGTGGTGGCTGTACACCTTCTCTGTGACAACAAATCCTGAAAGGGTGGTAGCTGTACACCTTCCCCGTGACAACAGATGCTTGGAAAATGTAAGCTTCACACCTTCTATGTGCCAATAGATGGAAGTAAAGATTGCATTCGTTACAGAGATTTTCTTACATCTTATCTTTAAAAAAAAATCATATTGATCCAAAGATACAGTTTTGTTTCCACATACGTTGGCAAAATGCAGTATTGTATAAATAGATTGTTTATGGAGTTGGAAAACCCCCTTTACAGTGGCAATATCCCACTATCATTTCCACTGTAAGTCGTCCCATTGATGACACCAGTCTTCTGACTGTATCGTAACCTATTTAATTCATCTTCAAGTGCTTTTTTTGTTTTGTGGTACTTGTTCTTATTTCCCCACCTGGCAATCCAACTTTTCCCATTGATGCTCGATGGGGTTGAGATCCCGGGATTTGGCAGGGTTTGGATTTGCTGTTGGTTCAAATAATCAATTGTAAGTCTTGCCACATGGTGCCTGGTATGATATTGCTGTATAATCATTGCTTAATGTGCTTGGTTGAATGTAATAACACGAGGAGGGATGCTTGAATCAATATAGACTGTAGCCGTCAAATTGCCCTGAACAATGAGAAAGTATGTTTTTCTATCAAAAGTGATCCCTCCACAGAGCATGACACTTCCTCCTCTATGGATGTCTCGTTCCACGATGCACTCAGGACGAAATACTTCACCTGGTCGTCTCTTGTTCTCTTGTTCTTCAACACTGTCCTTGCAGTTAAAACCTCAGTAACCAAGACATTGGTTGTGGTTAAATCCTACTTGTTCCTGATACCAAGCTATATGGTGTTGCTTATGCTGGACAGTGAGTGTACATTGCACAGTAGATCTTTACGGTCGAATATCAACTTATTTAGGTATTTTTCTCACTGTCATTTAGGATATCCGAAGATGTCCTGGAATATTACTTGCAATCATGTTGCACGACGAAAACTATCTCGGAGATGCTGGTTTCATATAAACCAGTGTTTTGATATTTTAGAACTGTATTGGTCTCAGTGTTTCTGTGCATATGCATCCTCCTGGCAATGGAATGTCCTGCCATCGACATGCCAACAATTGATGAGCGTCGTGTTCTGTCAGGTTTGGCATTATGAATTATATAAAAGACGTTTAAGGCTATCCGTTTGAATTTAAAAAAAAAACAATTAAAAGTTGTAACAAATGCGATTTATTCAGGGATTTCGTTAATTTTTACAAACTTTGTTAATAAAGTATAGCATGAACTCTGTGTTGAGCGAAACTGTTTTTTTTTGCCAAATCGTGTTCACCAAATATTTGGGGGTAATGTATTTTAATTTAGAATGTCAAGTTAGTAAGTATTCCTATCTGCCAAAAAATGTGTTCAATGTGTCAATATCTACATGTAGTTATATGAACTAAAGTTTCTTTCGTGTTTGTTGATATAGGTAGGGTTCGTACTCCAAAATCATGTTCAAGGAATTTTTTCGCACAGTATATGTAGAACAGCTAGCTAACCAAATCATCTTTTTATGTGAGCTACGACCTATGTCACTTCAGATCATGAATCAACGGTCAATATTTATCTTTTATAATGTTAACTCACGTGCTCGAACTTTCTAGGACAACCTCATTTACTAGTATTATGTTTATTATTTTACACTTAAGTTTATTGACAAGTGTTAAACAATGAAAGTATTTATATCTTTTTATCTATACATTTATATACATGTTATAATTGAAGACATCTTACGAAGTGTGGCTTTAGTTTTTATCTGATATGAGCCTTAATTGGTATTTAACCATGTTAATAAACTTTATCTCCTTTATCATCAGAGCGGTTGCGGATAAATTAAAAGCTGGCCTCGCAGTCGTACCTGAGCTATTTGACTGTGTGACCATATACTTTAGTGACATTGTTGGCTTTACTGAAATTTGCACTGGCCTCAAACCAGTTCAGGTATGTCCTCTTTGTCTATCTTTTAACAGTAAGATTTCCATCCGATGACCTGATTACTACCACAAATGTAAACAGTTTGAATACGATTTTAACTTTGGATTTTATTTAACGTGTCAATCAACATATGGTTGTTTATCTTATATATTTGAATGCGTTGATATACGTGTTGAAACCCGCTTATCGCATACACAATTACAGTATATTTTCACCGACCCGAGCTTTCCCAGCATACTCACCTGCAATGTAGCAGATGGGACAGCTATTTATAACCGTTGAAAATAAGGACCCGGGTTACAACAAGACAAAACGGATCCTGAGTTATAAATATGCTTTTTGTTGCAACTCGATTACAGTGGAGCAACATTTGAACAAAGGAATGTATAGCCACTACACTTCCATGGTCTCGAGTCAAGGGGTGATATGGGTGATTATTGTCCTGTTCACTAATAAAAAATCGAAGGATTTAACAATCATACAACCCAGAGACTCCTATTTTTACATACCATCTAATGCGATTGTTATTCTTCCTTATGGCGACTTATGATTAACATTTCTTTTTTATTATACGCTTATCTTTGATTTGCTTTGGTTGTATAAGAGTAAACTAGAGTTATCTTTTGATTTAACATAATCGGTTCCCTATTTGCTATTGTGACCTTATATTTCATTGGTCAGCAGATTAAAATGAACCCAGAGGATATGGGGGTATTATCTAATCTCTAAAAGACTACTCAGCGAACAATAATGAGTAAAACATATATAAATGAATGTAATTAGACCACACCTACATCAAAGTAAACGAGGGTATTGCTACTAGACGTCACTGATCTCAGAATAAGCTAGTAATTGTCGAATATGTGGTAACAAACAAACCTGGCTGACACACAGTCAAATTTGTTGCCACCAGACAGAAGTAAAGTATGAGAATGTAATGTAATCTTTGGATAGAATTCAATGAATTACTTTAAAAATAACTAATGTTCTGGTTTCAGACAATCAATCTCCTGAACAACTTGTATTCCTGTTTTGATGGTGTCATTGACAAACATGACGTGTACAAGGTAGGCGTATCTTTAGTGTGTGTCTTGTTTGTATATTTCTTCTATATAAATAAGGTACAGGGTTAGACGAAGCTACGCCTGCACATAACAAAGTATCGACCCTATAATATATAGGGGATAAGTTTACGGTGAATTGTGAAGACTCGCCAGTTTGCGACACGTGTTTCGTTGTGTCCGCACGCAGGTCCGTGCGTGCGTGCGGACACAGCAAAACACGTGTCGAAAACTGGTGAGTCTTCAAAATTCACCGTATAAAAAAGGTATTATAATATCGAAATATCTGCAATATAATTGGCTTGGAATACATTTTCTTTTATAAAGATTTATGCCATCGTTGAAATTGCAGCATAGTCGGAATATAGAGAACAAAGGAGAATAGCGAGATAATTTCATGTTTTATGAACAAATAGTAAATCTTGGTTTATTCTTTCGATTCTTCATTCTATTTAAATTATATTACATAAGAACGGCTAGCTCAAACAAATAATCTAAAAAATATTATCTTTCTTTTACGGCTCAAAGCTGCACAAGCTGATTATCCCTGTCTTATTTTGCTTGATAGTGGTACAATTAGTAATGTTTTGCCTTTCAATAAATTGTAAAACTTATTTTAAACCAGGTAGTACAGGCCCACACAGGGCCTCAAGCTCAAAGAACAAGTAACAAGTGATTGGAGTCGGGTTAAAAGACGATCCTACACGATCCTATTCAAGCGATGATATAACCATTTTTTTATACTCGTGATCAGGTGGAAACTATTGGTGATGCTTACATGGTTGTGTCAGGGTTACCAGTTAGAAATGGCAATGATCATGCCGTTCAAATTGCCCGGATGTCTTTGGGTCTTCTGAGTATCATCTATACCTTCACACCCCCGGAGACTACAGAAGATAGATTGATGCTTCGTATTGGATTACATTCTGGTGAGATTGTGTGTTCTTGTTGCTGGTTAAATTATATGCGCTAGGCTAGATGAAAGTCAAATGGTCAAATTAAACAGGCTTGTTCCACGACCACAGTTATATTGTGAGAGTGGTGAATTTTCGTCTTGCTTTCTGTCTGTCTGTCTGTCTGTCTGTCTGTCTGTCACTCTGTCTGTCTGACTGTCAGTACGTGTTTGTGTGTGTCTGTTACACGATAACTTGAAAATATTGCTTTGATCTCTTTTTGGGAGAATGGTGTGGAACGAGTATATTTTCCTATTTAAATACAGAAATATTGTGAAAACGTTTTTCAGTTATGTCTCTTATTGTGTTTTTGCAATATGTTCTTTGTTAATTTGACAAACACGCTGTGGTCACATCTTCAAAGGTAAGAATCTCAGATATGCCATATAAGATCTTCTAGTGAACTTCTAAACACAGCTTTCACAAATTTCTGAAATTGTTTCTGGACAGAGTTATTTCCTCATTGAATGTTTTGCTATATGTCTTTGTTAATTTTGGCGTAAACGCTGTTGTCACATTGTCGAAGGTAGAAATCTGAAATCTTGCACAGAGGCTTTTAGGGGTTCCCAAGAAGTTGTATTCTCAATTCATGAAAAAATATAATTTGACAGAGTTATGCCCTTTTTATGTTTTTATGTATGTTCTTCACACAGTGGACGCATCGTTGGATTTAGGACCATGACATATTGCATATAGGCTCTTCTATTAAACTTCTTAAACATTTTTCTCAAATTTTTTGTAAACATCTTTTTTATCAGACTTATCACGCTGTGGTTTCTTCGTCAAAAGGAGGGATCTGAAATCTTTCACATAGCCCTTTTTGATGGTTCCCTAAAAGATGTTTTCAGAGTTTTTGAAAAAATATATTTTTGACAGAGTTAAGTACCTTTGATCATTTCATGTATGACCTCCACGCAGTTGACACATTGCTAGAATAGTACCCTTAAATCGTGCACATAGGCTCTTATAGGGATCTTCTAAAAAAGTATTCTCAAATTAATGACAATATTTTATTTGATACAGTTACGCATTTGGTCTATGTTCTAACTTAATTTGGCAAACATGTTGTGGTCACATTGTCAAAAGTAGAATTCTGAATTTCGTTACTTTTTAAGCAAACTTTAGATCGGGCATCTTGGACTTCGTCCCATCATGTGGATATTATCAGAGATATACATGCAGGAAAGCTTGTGGAATGTTACCGCGCTATAATATCTCAGCAGAAGAATATAGGTAGGGATATAGTAACAACTACTTCTTGGTGCGGTATTGGTAAGCAAGTTATCACTGTTTGTTAACTACTGAGTCGTGTGATGGGCTTTTGACGCACCCATGATCCGTATTGTTTTGTCCGAATGCTTTTATGTTTTGAGTGTTTGATTAAAGGGTTTTGGGCTTTCTTTCTCTTTCAAGTTGGAACACGATGAGTTATGATTTGATCTTGTTTTAAATAAATCAATCATTTCTAATACTTATACTGGAGACGTAACTCAGAACGATCGATCTTTTCAAACAAATTTGAAGTTGAAAAATGCTTGTCTTTGATGGTCGTCATTGTATTCTCTATGTTTGTATCTAGTTATAATATAATTTATATTCTGTATACCGCCTTAGCGTTTTGATATATGTTCTGAGGGTCGAAAGTTAAGTGAAAAACTTAACAAGTATGTAAATTCCTCAAAAGTTCACCAAAATCGACAGAAACAAGGTCATCTTTTTGTCTTAACCTAGACTTCATTATTTCGACAAAAAAAATTATCTGATAGCCTGAAATGATGAGCAAGTAATTTCTTTTAAATGGTTAAAAGTGAACACAACCAAGCATCAGTGAAATCAAGCATACGCCATATATCCATCTTATGATCGCATAACAAAATTACAGCAAACTAAGAGATATAAAATAAAGTTATTTTGTATCCTTATGCTCTTTTACAAAAGATGCTGATTCGGCACTTCAAATGGGCATATTATACCTTTTAACCAGAAAAAAATTAAATAAGACACTTTTACGACGAAGTTTCAAAAGGTTTCAGTCGCTTTTGGTGAGCTTTTGAGGATTTTTTTTTATAGTTTCCGCCTAGCTCCTGGAATAGTTTTGTCACATTGTAAATGTTCTTTTCACACCAGTAAGAATGTCATATTATCTGTCTTTAGTTATGTCTCTTAACTATCAACAGGTCCCGTTAGTGCCGGTGTCGTGGGTCTAAAAATGCCCAGGTATACATTGTTTGGAGATACGGTAAATATTGCACAAAGTATGGAGACACAAGGCGCAGGTGAGTATCACAAAGTCAAAGAAAATATGTTTAATGTTATTAAGAATCTGACAGGGCGATGCCTAGCTTATATACACTGGAAAAAGAAGACGTACAACGGCAAGTCCCAACATTCTATTATCTAAGCGTCACATTTCAAGGCAGACAGGGTCAGCTCGTTTTTTATCCTGAGCCGTTTTTGAAACACCAGCAGTGATAGGGAGATGAGTGCAGCGTTAAATTGTCCCTTATTAGCTCAACAATAATTAAAGCCAGAAACAATGCTTTTCAAAATTAAAAAATAAGTTTGTGTCGGTCAAAAAGAAGATCTGGTTCTAGCTGTTTCAAGGCGACAAAGAACACACTGCCAACTGGCAACAATTTTAATTATCATTATGCTAAAGGAGTGCAGACAAATGAGTTTCCTGATAAGGTCTGTTAGAGATTGAAAAAACCTGCAAAGAGACACTTTTTCCAGAACTGGAACTTGATAGTTTTACGTCGAAGGTTTCTAGACCGCAGTTAGAAATTATACTAGATATTTTGGCTCTGCGCCAACTAAAATGCCAAATAAGTTCAGAATATTGAACCTCGGCATCAACGTGAAGAAGAAGACATGCGTGCCTCAATTGTTTCTAAATAATTAAGTGTGCTTGTAAACAATTAACAAACTCTCGATACCCATCTTAGCAATATCAGGGTTTAACAAATGTTTCCCACACCTTAAGCTACACCTTGTCGTATGTTAATCAAATAGAAAGAAACTGTAGTAGTTTGTTCCTGGTTATCTCTTTATATCCACAAATATACTCGAATCGTTTTTTTCATTTAACGACCGGCCTTTTCAAATAAACTTAAAATAATGCAAATGTAAATGAATAATTATCCTCATTAATTGCTACTCTAGTCTATTTACTGGAAATGATCATACACTCCAATCTCGTTTCTTTTTTTGGCGTTATGGTTTTGCTTCACCAGTTTTTGCCACCTTTAACTAACAAACTTGCTTTGCACATGCGTGTTGTTATGGTTACTTAGATAGGCAAAATAGTATGAGTGTTATATAACAAAACTATTCATTTAACTAGTGCGTAATCTGTTTTCCAACAAATGATTTTGACTAAATCTCGATGTTATTTATTTATCATACAGAATGGAAAATTCACATGAGTAGTGCCACGGCAGATATTCTCAAATCAGCTGGAAACTTCCTCGTAAAGAAAAGAGGCACAGTGGATATAAAGGTATGTAAAAGGTGGTGACTTATCTACAGGCCCGTGGCCAGGATTTTGAAATGAGAGGGGGAATTCTTGAATATTATAAAAACAATCTGAAAGGTTTTGAGAGTAGTAATAAATTGTGCAAATTTAGAGCATTTTGGGACTCAAATGGGTGGGAGGGGGCTTTCCCCTATGCCCCGGGCTACGCGCTTTTCTATCTGTGTACACTATATTGACTACATGGGGATTTGACATATTGCAGTATGGCCCATTTACAAAGACTTAAGCCCTGTGACCAGAAAATTAATTAAGAATGAATATTGATATCTTGTATAAAAATAAAAAATATCTTGAAAATGGTCATACTTTATTCGTTAATCTTGGGAACACTTGAATTTGTTCCCGTTCTTCAATGCCGCTGTGTCTCTCTGCTGTTTACATTTCGCAGCGAATGCAAGGAGTCTAAAAGTTAGGATCTCTATTTGCGTAAATATATTATAGAGTGATTAAAAAGAACTGTTCTCCAATATAAAAAAAATAACCAAAGAAAAACAATTCTTAATTATGTATTGATACATGTGTTGATATAGTCCGGTAGAACCTTGTAGGAACCGAGATTCGATTTTTTTTCAATGATTTATCTGTATCAAGGGCAAATCATTAACAACTAGAACAAATGAGTACTCGGTAGAGAGTACAACCCCGATCATCGGACACAAAGGGACATTAAA
>JAUUEB010267148.1:0-13182 GCA_032362205.1 Clione limacina | reverse complement strand
CTAGAATTGTATGTCTTTGTTACAGTTATTGTGGTATCAGTATGAACGAATGTCACAGAAAGTTTAAAATGATTATATAAAAATCCATTAATATAATATTCAATAAATGTATATACTTGTGCATCAGGAATTCCTGGAAGTGCATCATCATCAACACCGTATCTAGGCACTTCAATCAGAGTTCTTCGTGAAATCTGATAGATCCTCGAAAGTGTGGCCCTGCTTATTTCGGACATTGCAGATTTTTACTTTCTTACATTGGGGCTATGTGTATGAGCATACAGAATAAATGCGCCTAATAAAATTAATTAGTTATTACTTGATCGAAGGTCCGGTCTATTGACTGATCCTCGTGAGATCTCGTGTTGTTTTTGCTGCAACAACAACATTAGTTGAGGGCAAGTCCGTGGTCCGATGATTCGATCAAGAAAGAACTTATCAATTGTATTCAGTATGCTCATAAACAGCCTCAATATAAGTAAAGAAAATCAAAATTGAAAATGTCCGAGAAAAAACCTCTTTTATATAAGCTCTTATATGTATGCCTTTCTTTATTGAGCCTGTATTGTAGTATACTTGTCTTATGCCATATCAATATTATATAGCGCTTAAATGACCTCATTGAGTCGATAGCGCTGTAAAACCTTACTTGAATTAAAAAAAATATGGTTCATGTTTGTTCATATTGTAATTTAGGTTCATGGCGAGTTTTTTTTACAGAGAAAACATAGTAAAAACTAAAAAGCTAATCACTTTTCTTTCAGTCGACAGAATTACACCAAAACCTTAACTACACATTTGGTACCATCTACCAACATGTTGCTAAAGTTTCAGGTTGGTTGAGTCAAACCTGTGGCTGTAATCCCATCGCATACAAATATTCCAGCCATAAATAAACAAACAGATTTTTAATCTTTTTATGTAGGTTAATGCTGGGATAAACGTTCTAAGCTAATTAGTAAAAAAAAAACCGTTACAGATGACATCACAATGTATTGGTTAACAATGCAGACTACCACCTTGCATGCTTCTCAGGAGGTTGAGGACTTACTTAAGTGTGCCCGTTGGTTCCTTGATGTTGGTGGTTGATAATGCGATATTAATATGTTCTCACGTATGATAAATAGTATTATTACGTCGTTTGCTCCTTAATTATCGTTTTTAACGTGTTTTTTTAATTTCGTTTACTGTCTTAATTTAGGTTTTCCGTTTGTTATAACATGCCTTTCCATCGCAACAGTTTTACAGACCTGTTTCTCGAATGTGACCCCCTCTGCTACCAGACTTCCCTCACTGCCACGACTGTCAACAGGACTAGTCACACCGTTCCCTCTGCTGCCATCGCTTCCTCTTCTATCTCGTTCCCCCTGGTCTTCACTGTCACTAGCTGATTGTTCACCATCTCGCCCATCGTCTCTTGAAGCCATTGTTTGTTCTATGTCTTCCTTAAGTGTGCTACTGTCAGAGTTAGCTGGATCTTTCAGATCTAGAATATAATAACATATCGTTAAAATATATAATAGATATCTATGAACAATATGTGTTGGGAGATGGTTACGGAGGGCTCCCATACACAGGGCAGCATAGTCTAGCTTAATTTTGTTGTCTTTGCCCCACTTTTTTTAATGAGGCAAAGAGAAGAAAATATTTGTCTGTTCCCTGTTCTTGAATGTGATAAAGAGAGAAAAAAACTTTTTCTTTGCCCCAGCCCGAAGGGTGTGGTAAAAGCTAGAATATACTGCCCTTCCCTGCCCATGCATGCGCGTTTTTATCGATAGTCCGCTAGAAGGGCCTCCGTCGATTTGTGGGAAAACGGTTTATATTCCATGTATTATTTGGAATTGATAACTTAAAAAACTAAAATATTGTTAAAACTACCATTTTATTTTTTTGAATTGATGTGAGGGTCTGCCCCAATGCCCTTTTCTATGAGCAAATGTGCGTGTTAGGGCTGCACTACACGTTTGGTAGCTGTTTTGAAAGTATTAAGGTATAAGGCATAATGTGGTATATGACATATGGCTGCTCTAACAGCAGAAGATCAAGTTGTCCTCTGTGTTTGTTTGAAGCAACGGAACATATTTTTTTGCTTGAGATAAGCGCAAGTACGCACGAACCGATTGACTTGTGTATATTTACATAGATTTTAATATATTGACATATCTGTGTTCAACTCAAGTTGATTTTTGAAGGTGACATGCTATGAACCTAATGATTAAAGAGAAACGAATTAAGAAATTGTGTGGAATGTAAACATGTGATTGAGGCAGACCCGAGGACTGGTTGGTCGAGGCTAATAGAAAAGCAACATTACAATGTTAACATATGTATTAACTAAATAATAACTTATTCTAAGGCCATTGAAATGTCAATACTTTAAATAAAACTGCATGTCTCTAGATAAACTTCAATTAAAAATGTCTATTTTATAGATCATTATCATGTCTGCTTCTTTCATGTGATGTGATCATATTACAAGTTTACGCTTAAAATATTTGTTTGAACTTTGAACCATACTTGAGTAGTGCTACAGTGGTTATGTCAAACGACTCGGTGGTTCAATAGTTATGGGATTCGCATCAGGTGCGGAAGGTCGGATGTTCGAATCCCGACAGTGATACATAAGCCTGAGAAAAATACAATTTAAGTCGCTATCTCGCCTGGCTCCTGGTATTTACAGGTTGGTGCTAAGACTTATCGGCCCGGTGTCAGTACACTGTGATCTGGTAGGATATAAGAGTAGTGTCTACCTTGCATCCTCTCGCAGCATGTAAAAGTGTCTGAGTAGCAACGTCGCCGATATAACCTCCCGTGTGTTGGTGGAGACGTTAAACAGTTTGACTTTGTTTGTTTTATACTAGAATTGTGCTTCGTTACACGACCTCAATTTAACGGCCCTTCTTTCTGTCAGTTTTTTTCCATTTAGATTTCATTTCTCAATTAGAAACATCTTTTTAGTTACCAAGATGTCATTACTCACCTTGCCCAGATCTGTCTTGAGAGTCCTGAATGTCCACAACACTGGCTTCATCGGTACTTGAACTCTCTGAAGTCCCTTCTCCTGTCTCTGTTATTTCACTAAGCACTGCTTCGTGCTCTTCCTTGCTGCCATCGCTCATCCTTCACTTTTACGTTTGTTAATCTTGTTTAAGTCTCAACTTTGGTGGTGAACGTTTTCTGTCCTCTAGGATGCGTTGGTTTACTTTATATTGGCTTCAAACGTCGGCTATTGGAGTAGCTTTCAACAGTAGTTTGTCTGACTTTGTGATGTTGAGTTGTGTGCCTGTGAAAATATTTATAAATCGGTCATACATTACACTATGCAACAAAATTTTGGTGACCATCTCCACCCCTGGGTTTGTTAACATTTCTAGAACCAAAATTTTGTACTGATCACGAATATCATGGTCATTTTCCCGAGACATCGTCCGTTTAGACGTTTTTTTGAAAAACGGAAATTCCCGATTTTGGCCAGGTGGTGCCATCACCTAAAAGTGTGTGTAGACGCAGGTTTTTGAAAATTTGATGATATCTCAGTGAAATACACATAAGAACAAGTTAGTTCTGATGTATGTCAATGATCATTTACCAAAAACGAAAATTGACAGAGTTATCAGCCCCTGAACTCACATTTCGGGGCCGAATTTCATGATTTTTTTCATTTTTTTAATCTTTAAAGTAGTTTTTTAGGCCCAAATATAGCTCCCCACCTACCTTTTGATACATTAACATAAAAACAATACAATTACCTTCATATGAATAGCTTTCGCTTCATCGACACATTGTTTTTTGCTTAAGCTAGAACAAAAAAACGGGAAATCCCAATTTTCGGCTAAAAATGAAATGTTGGCTCCCTATGCTATTTTCATCATATTTTGTTACAAAATATGGCATGATTGGGACTAAAAATCATTTAAGAATATATTTTCATTAATTAATCAGGAAAATGATATACTAAATAGTGTTGGTTGACAGAGTTACTCGCCCCTGAATACGAAAATAAGGCTGATTAGCGTACTGATTTTCAACATTTCTGACCTATTAAAACTTTGTTTTGCCACTAAAACTGTTGTCATCCAGTTTGTCAATGCACTAGTCTAAAGCCTAATTAAATCTTATTGCGTAAATAGGTTTAAAGCAATCCAAGCCTTGTTTGCTGCAGACACGAAGCTGAAATAACAAGAAAACCCGATTTTCTATTAAATTGGGCTTTATTGCATTTCTAAGCCACTAATATCATTTATCGGTATCAGTGGACATAATTGTGAAGATTAATGGATAAAGAATACATACATTACCACCCACATACTGGCGAGGAAGTCAATATAAAAATAAAGTAATACATAGCAATATATAGCAGAACAGTGCATGGTAAAATCAATCAAAATGAACATTTAAGCGAGATTTCCGCTTGTATTCACAATCTGACTCTCTCATCAAGTTCCAGACATAGTCCCCCATCATAGATGCATCCCATCTCCCTTGGTATCTCCTCTCCATTGTTTTTATATCTTGGTGAAATCGCTCACCGTGTTCGTCACTGACTGCTCCCATATTTGGGCTGAAAAAATCCAGATGAGAGTGTAGAAAATGCAGTTTAATGCTCATTCTGCATCCCATAGCATGGTAATTTGTGAGAAGATTATCTATCACTTGTTTGTAGTTTGACACTTTACGGTTACCGAGAAATCCTTTCACCACATCCCGAAACGAATTCCAAGCACTCTTTTCTACTGGGGACATATGTGAGGAAAATTCATTGGAAGCTAACATTAGCCTGATGTCAGGCCCTGTGAAGATCCCACCCTCTAGCTTGGCTGCTGACAACCTCGGAAAGAGTGATTTCAAATGTTTGAATGGCTCCCCGTTCTTATCCAACGCTTTAACGAATTGTTTACAAAGACCCAGCTTAAGGTGGAGAGGGGGCATGAGAATCTTCTCTCTATCAACCAAGGGTTCGTTGATGACGTTCATGGTACCAGGCGTTAAATTCTGCCTCACCGGCCAATCCTTTCTGGTGTAATGCTGGCTGTCAGCCCTACTGTCCCACTCACAGAGGAAACATGAGTATTTAGTATACCCCCCCTGCATGCCAAGCAAAAAGTTTGTCATTTTCAAGTCTCCACACAGTTGCCACTTGTGATCTGAGTAGTCTAGTCGCTTCAACAGTAAGTTGACATTGATATAGTCTTCCTTTAGATGAGCACTGTGTGCTAAAGGTACAGAGGGGAGTTCATTTCCGTTATGAAGCAGAACTGCCTTCAAACTTGCTGAGGAACTGTCAATGAATAGGCGCCAGTCAACGTCGTTATACTCGATTTCAATTTCATCAAAGAGACCATTGACATCTTTGCAGTAGCACAGGTCATTGTTGGAAGTGTAAAATTCTGAATAGGAGGCGTGTCTTTTCCGTTGCGTAGATACTTTGCATTCAGGGTCCAACAAATTCCATTGTTTTAGACGTGATGTCAAAATTTCACCCTTTTCTTTGGTAAGCCCCAGGTCTCTGATGAGGTCATTGAGGTCGTTTTGCTTAGGCAAGTATGTATGTGGGCCATCCTCTTGGTCCAGAGTAAAACCATTCGAGTACTGGCTGTTCTCCTGAGTGTCATCCTGGCTAAAAATATCATCATCATGAGCTTGGTCGAGTATTGGAGGTACAGGCAGATCACATAGGGTGACTGGTAGAGACACTGATTTGACACTTGGATACACCATAGCAGTATTACGTGGGCGTTGGGTGCTTGTTTTTCGGAATTTCGTAATATCTGCCAAGCAAAAGTAACAGTCAGTTGCATGATTGATTGGCTCGCGCCATATACACGGAACAGCAAAGGGCATTGAATGTTGCTTTCCATCTGCTATGTCCGACAGTTGTCGTCTACAAGTAATGCAGCAGATGTGAGGGGCCCATTGTTTGTCCTGATGTTCGATCTTAAACCCGAAATATGCCTCATAGCCTTGGGACACTTTGTTGCCTTCCAATGTTTTCAGGACTTTAGATTTCAAAGGCTGATATATTCCGCATACATAGCAGAAATGATCAGGACTCGTCTTACACTTGAATGTTCTACTGTGATGGAATGCCATGTCAAGATCTGGGGAAGAGGGAGAGGTTGAGAAATAGTATGCAGGATGATAAAATGTCAGTCGGGAAAGTAGGCAATCAGTCAAACATACATAACCGGCATGTAAGACAGACACCTATATATACATACAAAGAGGCAGAGAGACAGATATACAGACAGACAAACGTGGATACATGTCTATTTGTTGATATGAGTCGAATTTAACAACTCGACACGCCTCGTGTTACAATAGGGATTGTCTGGGTTATTCATAACTTAGCGTACAACCCGATGCTTTTGACTCTCCATGCTAGGAATCTGGTCGAAAATTGGACGCACACTGTTTTATTAGTAAAACTCGAAGACATATCTATATGCATTCGATTGACTGTTACTTCGGATTTCTAGGATCTGATGGATAGTCTACATGCATCCAATTGTCGACCAGATTCCTAGCATGGAGAATCAAAAGCATCAGGTTATAGCATAGGCAACACTCATTGGTCAATTGGGGTGGGGGAGAGGTATGGTTTATAAACCCGCAATATTAAACATAAAACTTGGCTTTGTTATATTTCACGCAATGTCTCGAGAATTACTCATGACTCATGACTGGTGCGTGATATTTACGCGACACTTTTACAGACACAATGGACATTCACAAATAACAGCACACTTTATCACACATTGTCTTTAACAAAAGAACTTTCCCTTGCCTTGTCAACACTAGTAACAATGATGTGGCACAATGTTTATTGTCATTGTTTCCATTACTTTGTCATTTGTGGATTTTGTACCCCCTTTTTTTAGCGCGATATAATTTTTGAACTACCCTAGTAGGCTCGTTTGACCCGTTCAGTTTTTTTAGTTTCGAATCCGACGAAAATTGTTGTGAATGTGCATATAAATCTAATCTTCTTCTTCTTCTTCTTCTTCTTCTTCTTCCATTAATATCTCAAGCTCAACTTAGTGAATACTACTGGAGATTTTTGATAGGACTCAGTGTATGTAATTTTGCCCGGATGACACTCTGAGCAGCCATCAAGGGGTCTTTAGCGTGCTTTCACACGGGGCTCCGGTTTATCGTCCGTCTCCGATGGGACTATGTGCTTGATCCTGCCTATCAGGGATCTAGGGGTACATGTGTAAGCACAAACCACATCACACCATGGCTTTCTTTGAAAATCTTTGGTCTACCGAGAGAGTTGAACCCTCGACACCTTTGTCAAGACAACCTCTTGAGATCACGTGATCGAGTCGAACTCAACCTCGCAGACCGTTCGGCCACGATGCCCCCAAATGTTATGTACCCGAAATTGTTAGGTTTTCGTGTGCTTCTGGTTTATTTCTAACAACTTAGAACAAGATGATCAAGGGTATTGATATACCATAAAACTAAAATGAATTCAATGTAGATCTAGCAAGCAAATCTAGTCAGACTCGCCAACAATTGACAAACAGATTTTGCACCTTTAATGATCAACCAATTGCTATATCGAGCATGAATATATAGACTATTTATATAATTTAAATTACTCACCAGTCCATCCAAGTATTGTATGAAAAACGATACATGAAAATCACAGTTGCCTTGAATCAAACCTTGAGTTGAAAGAGATTACTTTGAAGTCAGTTGAAGATTGTGTTGTTGACAAAAAGATGCATCGTTTAACGGGCGCACATAAACGCACATAACGGGAATTTCCGGTATGGCACTAGAAGGAAAAAACAATGTGTCGATGGAGCGAAAGCTAATCATATGAAGGTATCAGTATTTTTGATTTTAACGTAATATTTAGTCAAGTCACTTCCTGTTGGTGACTAGCCGGTGGCAGTCGACTGTCTGCTTGCTCGCAGATTTTTTGGAAGTTTTTCGGATTTTTTCAGTGTTTCTCTTCATTGTGTTCTTTGTATTGGATATGTATCTACTCGTTTGCTTACAGTGCTTCTTTTGGTGAGTTTTCTGTTCTAATTTGTTGTCTGGTTATCCACTTATTACCAATTTTCGTTAATTTCCTTTGTTTTCTTGTTCATTGATTCATTTCTTCTTCTCCTTTTTTCTCTTTAGTTAACTTGTCTTTCTCTCGTCCCTCGTCGACCGCTGTCCGTGTCGAGTCTGTAATCCTTTGTTTATTGTGTAGGCTTTTGTTCAAGTTTGTAAAGGTCTTTGTCTGACTTGTACTGTTCAGCGTTCGCCTTTCTTTTGTATGACCATTTCAGTTCTCTTTGGTTTGTTATGTCTCTTATTCGTTTTGTATTCATTATTCGTCGCTAGTGTCTTCCAGATAAGTGAGCAACTGACTGCAGTTTGTTTGTAATCTGCAGTGAAAGTATAGTTTCTTGATACTTTCAAAGCTTTTTTTGCTTAATTTGTTATACAGCGTTATTAAGTAGTGCTGTTTATTCTTGGTTAGGTTTCATTGTCTAAACAATTATAACTCATCACTAATTGTGATAATGGCCATGAAACAAGTCAAAGAGTTTAATAGTGCCCCTCCGGTATTTTTCTCCAACTATGATGCCCCTGACAACACTTCCCATGCTGAATTCTGTGCTGCTGCGGAGAATTTAATGGGTGACGATTCAATCGTCGGTTGTCAGAGGATTGGTCAAGTCTGGAGATTGTATCCGGCCACTCGGGAAATCAGAGCCAACCTAGTTGGGAAAAAAACTTTTGATTAAGGGTAAAAGTATTCAAATATCATCTCAAAACCCTTTGTCCAATAAAGATAGATATGGCAATCAAGTTCCCTCCACCCGGCTCACCATAGATGGTCTTTATGCAGACGTCTCTAGTGTGGACCTTGAAGGGTATCTCTTGAAAGCAGGTGCCAAACTCACATCTCCTATTTTCTGGGAGAGAGCTCGTTTGGATGGAGCATTCACTAAATGGTTAACTGGCAGACGATTCGTTTGGATTGTCCTGCCAGCCTCCCCTCTCCCTCAGGCTATTAAGATAGGAGATACATTTGTGTCGCTCTACTACAGAGAAAGACCTAAGGGTGCCCCTGTTTGCTACAGTTGCGGAGAGGAGAACCATAGAAGAGGTGATCCTGTGTGTAGGATGGCTAGGTCCAAGAACCCGTGGGCTCCCCCGGTTCCGAAAGTTGCCGAGTCTGCGCGTGCTACTCACAGTGAATCGGAGATGGTGAGTGAAGATGATGAAAGTTCTTTGGCTTCAGATGATGACGAATCTGAGCCAGAGACAAATAAGACCCTGACAGGTGCTGAAAAAGCCTTAACAGGTAATCCTATCTCGAATTCCATCTTAGATGAGGAAAGGTCGTCCGCAGATGTGTCGGATAGAGACGTCGAAGAGGGCACACATGCTATCAGCAATGTGTCTGATCTCAGTGAGGCTGCTACTGGGGTCTCAGGTCCCCCCGTGTCCCCTCTTAAGAAAAAGAAACGTAAGGACAGAAAAAAGAGTGACAAAGGCAAGCAAGTAGGAAATGAAAATGAAAAGGGTGTAGATGGGAACATGAGTAAACTTGACTCGAGTAGCCCAAAAGAAAGGGTTGATCATGAAAAGACTGAGAGAGCTAGTCGTGCTGCTGTACAGTCTAGACTCTCTGACCATTTCTCCCCAGGCCCACGATCTCCTAGTTGTAAAAGAGCTGGATCCCCTAAAGGAGATGTGCCCGCGAGCCAGAGACGTAAGCGTTAAGTTATCCCTACAACTTTAACGACCCCGCAATGTTTATTGGACTATGAGACAGCCTAACGAAATGGATGGAAATACTGATAATTGTCTTAACATTGATACACCAATTAAAATTGCAACTTACAATGTACGTGGTATTAACAATAAAAAGAAGAAACACGTACTATTTAGACAGTTTAAAAAAGACTGTATTGATATAACTGCACTTCAGGAGACATACATAAAAAATGAAACAGAATTTAATGAGATAGTAAATCAGTGGACAGGGGTTGTTCACTACACACCCGGTACTGTTAGGAGCAAGGGATTGATAACACTTTTTAACCCTAAGTATGATGTGAAGGATAATGACATAAGATTAATTTATCGATCGGATAGATTAATTATCTCTTCTATAACTTTAGATAATGAAACTTTGTTCATTGTAAATGTGTATTGCCCATGCAAAGATCAAGAAAAAATTGAATTTTTAGGCTGTTTATATTCTGATATTAAACGGTTTGTTGCAGATGAATTTTTAAGTAATATTATATGTTTAGGAGATTTCAATATTGCACTGCAAGACTCTGACATTGTGGCAGGGCAACCTCATAGAGAAGCAGTCCGTCAAAGTCTTAACGATTTTATTCAAACTTTAAATCTTACTGATTGTTGGAGAATTTTACATCCAACTGAGAAAGTGTTTACTTGGAGCAAGCAGAATCCGTCTTCTGCAAGACGCCTTGACTATATTTTTGTAGGTGAAAACCTTGCAAGCTCTTTAATTGAATCTCACATTAAAACAATTGGTTTTAGTGACCATAGGATTGTTATTTCTAAATTTGAATTTGTCCCCTTTAAAAATGGTAAGGGTATATATAAGATCAATACATCGCTTCTTAAAGATCCTCAGTACTGCAGACTTATAACATTAGAAATACATGAAACCTTAGATGAATACAATGATTTAGATCCTCATTTACGCTGGGAAATGGTTAAACATAATGTAAGAGAGTCCTCCCAGCATTACAGTCGTATAAAGGCAAGAGAACGGTCTGATGAGAACAATAAACTTAAAGAAAAGCTACAGACCCTAGAAACTCAGTTAGCAAAAGATGCTAACGATGAAGACATTTGGAGACAGGTCTATGAAATAAAAAAAAACTTGAATTAACAGAACTAGACAAGGCAAGGGGGGCTGCACTTAGGGCAGGTATAAAATACATAGAGGAGGGTGAGAAGTGTACTAAATATTTTTTATCTTTAGAAAAAAGTAGGTCCCAGGCAAATACTATCAAAAAGCTTAAAAATCATAACGGGGTAGAAACAAGAACTGGACCTGAAATTGTTGAAGAAATAGGTTTACACTTTGAAAAGATTTATAATCAAAACAGTAACTCGTTTGAATTTGTCTCAAACAGTATTGATAACTTCTGTGAAAACCTGGTCCTTCCATCTTTAGATGAATTTGAAATGCAGTTTTGTGACGCTTCTATCTCTGAAGCAGAAGTTGTGACTGCCTTGAGGTCCATGAGCAACGGATCGTCTCCTGGCCTCGATGGTATTCCAGCCGAATGGTATAAAATGTTCTGGCCTCATGTAAGAGAATCAATGCTGGAATGTTTTGATCACAGCTTTGATATAGGTTTTCTTTCTGAATCGGAAAGAGTAGGGGTCATTTCTTTAGTACATAAAGGGAAAGACTTATCTAAAGATTCATTGTCAAACTGGCGTCCTATATCTCTAACTAATGTAGATTATAAGATTCTTGCAAAGGTTATGTCTCTTAGATTGAATACAGTAATTGATAAATTAATAGGTGAACAGCAAAAGGGTTTTATTAAAGGTAGACAAATATCGCAAATACACAGACAAATTGATGATTTACTTGAAATCATGAGGGATTCCAACTCAGAAGGTGCTATTTTGGCGGTAGATTTTAAACAAGCCTTTGACTCTGTCGACCTTCGTTGTATTTTAAAAAGTTTGAAAAAATTTGGATTTGGGCCGAATTTTATTCGATGGATGGCTGTTCTTAATACAGATAGGGCTTCATGTGTAAAAAATGGCAATCTGGCGGACAGCTTTTGGAATTTACCCGCTAGGGCTGAATTTTACCCGCATTTGCGGGAAAGGCAGGTTGTTTCCTCAGTCCTGATCACAAGCATCTTCTTGATGTGAAGAAGGCTGACTTAACAGATTGTTACTGTAAAAGTGTAGCTAATTTGTACATCTAGAATTACATCTTATTCTTCGGGTAATTGGTTTGGTCTAGTTTCGGGGATAACTATTCATATTATAATCATCATACTGATATCATCATATTTATTCATCGCCTTTATTAGTGTGTACGAACAATCGTCTTCTACTGTGTTGCATCGAAAAGTGAAGAATTCAAAACCTCAATTGTTTAAAAATTGATCGAAAGTATAAACATGACACTTTTCCTCCGGCTAAAATCAAAGTTAGCATCAGCAATATGCACTTTTTATTATATACTCATTATATCCATACCATCAGTATCTCAACTACCCCTTCCATGTTCCAATTCAACAGCATAACAAGAACATTATCATTCCAAATAATTATAGTTATTATAATATTTCGTAATCATTTTTATCATCATTATCAGGAGCGTAGCCAGGGGGACATGGGGTAAAGTCCCCCCACCCCATTTGAGGTCCAGAATGCTCAAAATTTGCACATTTTTAACCAATCTCAAAAACTTCGGCCATTTCTTTGATAATATCCAAGATTGCCTCCCCCCATTTCAAAATGCTGGCTACGCGCCTGATCAATATAATCCTGTTTTATATTATGATAATATTTTAGGAAAACCAAAACAATAACTATGTTAATAACATATACAATTTTCCTCTTTAATTGATATCACTTTGAATATTTCCCGGTCAGTTAAGCCTGCAAATGTCTTGAATGACATTCCATTTTTATCAATTTCTAAATCAACTAGTTGATAATAATACGATGTGACTCGGAGAAGATTATCCAAGCAAATGCAAGTCTCGGGTTACTAGGTCGAGCTTGGAGAACATTCAATAACCGGAAACAGTTGTTCTCTGCGCAGGGTTTCCTTTCATTAAACTGAATGCGATAAACGTTTCAATTTACATCCATTTCTCCTGAATAGCCGGAATGAACACGTCCGCAAAGCAAGTTTCAAGATTGTTTATGTTCAGATTGTTTTCAAACAACATGAGATCATCAATCATACATCGTTACAAGAAAAGTAATACTTAAAAAGGAATACGCAATTATGGCAAGGTGAAAAATGAAGAAAATGTATACAACATATGCGAAAATAGACAAGTATACACAAAACAAGCAATACTGATTTACACTGTACAGTATATATTTAATAATATTTTCAATCATGCAAACACACACACACACACAAACACACACACACACACACACACACACACACACACACACACACACACACACACACAC
>JAUUEB010267037.1:0-10820 GCA_032362205.1 Clione limacina | reverse complement strand
GTATGAAGTGCTGAGAGGTATCATTGCACGTGTCAGAAAATGATAAATGTGGCTCTCAAACCTCGCTAGACCAACCTTTCCAGGCCCTTTACAACAGCATATCGTCTATCTTCTTTGATAGTGCATACACTTAACGTGAAGTTTGTTGTTAAGTCTTTTGGTTAATTTACTTTATTATGATGATATTTTATGGCATAAGTTACAATTTGTTATATACAAGGGATAGGTAGATGAACGGGGGGGGGGGGGGTTGAGGGAAGTTAAATTCTGGGAACATAAAAATGTCTCTTATTGCACAAAAAACCAGCCAGTGCCATTCAAAACACTCAAAATAGCATTAAGTTACATAATTCAACCAATCAGAATTGTTTGAATAACGCAATAGCCTCATCTAAAGTTATTTTAAACGGGTTCTACTACATTTGCTCCCCACGGGCCTTTTCCAAACGCTTGTTTTTCTTTCGGTTTGCGAGATTGCTTTTCTTTTTCTATCTTTATTCCTGCGTTATTCAGCAGCGTTCTTATCGTTGATCTTCTCAACTACTTACTTAACATTTACGTTTTTCTAATGCAAATGAAATGCAGACATGATATGAATGATTGTGTTATTCTCGCATTTCTCTGACATCATTTTCTTATCTTAACGTCTGCCATACGAGTAACGACAGTTTCTGTACAAATAGAACTCTTTAGAAAAAGCTGCCACTGTACTGAATGCATGTACAAAACATCTTACTTTATGTAGTCGTGTAGTTACTGAACAATCATATTAGCCATCCATCACTCGTTGTGTAGAGAACGTAAACCACATGTAGACAAATTGCGCCTGTTAAACCCATTATTGGCCATTCTCAAGAGGTGTGCATTGAGACCCTCGTGAAGGCTCGTCATAGTCAAATGAGCAGGCATGTATATACACAGTGAGTAGTTTGTATCTATATTTACTCAACCTAAACGACAAGGCGCCATCTAGACTTATTGTACTTTCTCTTGGGAATTGAAGGTCTTCGGTGATGCTTTACAGTAATAGAGCCCCTGTGTTCAGAATGACTTATTGTTTGAACAAAGTAGTATGTTAACAATTTATTGGGTAATTATTCACCTTACATGTGCTAGCTTTAACGGTAGTACTAAGTGTGAAGGTTAGATAAACTGAAGTGATAGTGAATGTCTTAAAAACAAAGATATAAGACAGAAGTCATTGTTCAGGAAAGATAAGCTACTTTTAAATGGAATCTTGAAAAGCACAGGGTGGTCTTAGCTCGTATATCACAATAACGGGTTTATGTATTTATTTTTCCCTTGTTTTTTTTCTATTTCTCTAAACAATATTCCATGAAAACACATTTGGTTAACACTAAATAGCTCACTCTTACTTTTTTCGACTCGTTTTAATCTTCAACATTGTATCATAAAGATGCATAGTATGTAAGTTTACTCTATATGTATAACTTATTTATTTCATTTGTCTAATTCCAGTGACAGAATCAGCAAGTGTCGGAGCTGCCCCAAGTGTGTATCTTAGAGAAGACCCCATCTGTGGTACTCAACTAGAGAATCAGAGTGAGCTGCGAGCTCCCACAGCAGAAAAGGCAGCTTACTTCTTGGATGCAGCACTAGCTTCACGGGCTGCAGCAGGTCAGTTATAAGTCAGCAGTCTTTTCGTTATATATGGTTTTGAAAATGCTGTCGTACTTGCTTTTAGATAGTTTGTATATGACCAAAAAAAATAATACAAAACCGGTGGACTTGATTGATAATTTTAGTTTTTACTCTATGTTTGACTTCTCTAAAAAGACCATGTGCCTAAAAATATAATTTGCCCCGTGATAATCCTCTGTCTTAAGGCAAATTTAACTTTAGCTTTTGTTCTCATTTAGAATAACACGACTTTTTATCGTTGTACCAAACAAATGCGAGTAATGTATGAAATAAAAAGTATTTCAGTTTATTTCAAAGTCTTCGCCGTCTGTGTTCCATAGTATGGTCAAAGCAGCTAACGTAGTTAAATTTGGTGTAAATTGATAACTTGTTGTTGAACAAAATATTCCTTTGGTCACTTGAGTTTAATTTTGGCCACTAGGGACTCAAGCCTCGGTCCATGTTTATTCATATCCATGCTCATTCACGCTATACCGAGTAGTAACATGCAATTGCTTTTAACATCCGTATGTGGTTTAAAAAGTAAAATATAGGCAAATATGTATAATTATCATACCAATATTTGTAATCATTATTCTTCGTTGACCACATTATTACATGAACCTTGTTTTAACTCAATATATTGATTAGTTTATCTTTCTATTAAGGTCATGTAATAGTTCAATCACAAATTAATTCATTTTAGCTTTATTAACCCAGATTGCGACGGAGTGTTCGTTGTTAATTTACAAAGAGAATTATTTTCTTTGTTTCGCTATGCCTGTTTATACTTTTGTATTAACTTTTTGTCTGATCTTGACGTGACCTACTTCTGTTTCCAGATGAAGACGAGGCTAAATCCTCCCATTTACTCTTCACCCTCAATGTTTACCAGTACCGGATAGAAAAAACAAACAACAAAGCTGGATTACCCGGAGGTCAGTATAACTTTCCTATTCAAAATAACCACACATTTTTGGGGGTATTATGTATATGTGACTTGACGGAGAGAAGACTGCTACCGTTACAAGTTATCATATATTGATAACATACTTTGAAAAGGTGCACTGATTCCTTATAGTTACAAACACAAACAGGTGTGCATACGGCAGACATACATGAACACTAAACAAACGCTTTGAACTGATTTATAATTCATATGGGATATATTTAAATAGACAAAATATAGATAGCAGCTTTTCACAGAGTAATTTCTCCGAAACTGTGACATTTACCGTTAGTATATCCTTACTTAATGTCAGTAGATAGCATATCAATGTCATCATGTTTCCGTGCCAAATTCGCGCTATCCGGAAATCATTGGAAGTAATGACAGAAAGATAAAGAGATAAAGATTTCTTACGGCTGTCGTCAGTGACGTTGTTTTCTTCATGATCCTCCGCAATATGTTAGGAAACTGACAGCAAACAGGTGAACTCTAAAACCCGCTGATTGCGAGAGCGAGAAACGAATTGATGGGATTGCCACTTGTGTTTTGCTTCTTTAACATAAACTCTCATCAGTTGAATGTCTCTCTTAAGTTTTGAATTTTCATAACTTGATTGATCTATTTGCAAATGATGAATGTTAAATTATTTTAAAAGATCATTTTTAACTTAGAAGTTTTTTTCACTTTTATTTACGGTGTAGCAAATCACAACATTGTATAAGAACCAATGAGATAAGCTTTGATAAATAACAATACGTTTTACCATATGAGGTAACTACATCATATTCTTGCCCAACCAGACAAATAGCATGTCGTGATGACTTCTTCCGGAAGTGGATCATCACGCATGTCTCAAGACATATCCGAGTACGTCTTCATATTGTCAGATGCGATATTGCTGCTCTATTTTGTCAAAACGATGTAATTACTTTTACTGATCCGTTCATGATCTACTGCCATAAAAAGGATTATGTCTGTTCATTCCTAATATATCTTGATCTTTAATGTAAAACTAAATACGGCAGTTCATAAATTGTGGATTTTACACTGTAATCTAGATTCACTGCGTAGTCATACTTTAAGCAAATGTCAACATGATGCTTCATATTGAGATTTTTAGCATAGTTTATTGGTCTTTCGAGTGTCATCATCTTTTTTAGGAATTATGACAACTGAATAAATAAGATGAATAAGAAATGCTTTACCTTTCTGTACTTGATACGAATTTCAACATGTTTACAGTATTTTTACGTGCGGAGCATTTGGTTCTCTCTTTGTCAAGTACTTTTCTTAGCTTAGTCTATTTTCTACTCACTATACAGGAGTTGATACAATATGAGATGTGACTTGTCTAAACAATGTCATTTCCTTTGCACCAATTAATCAGAACATCGTCGCAAAACTGAGTCGTTAACAGCGGGGAACCTCCCTTGGCACAAGGGAAATAATTCAACATCGGCCATCAGTTTTCACTATAGACAGAAATCTTAATAAACAATGTAAAGATTCTTTACTCAAGACAGACGTGAGTCGTGAAGCTGTCAATCTCTTTGGCTGTCAGTTTAACGTCTGTTCATCATGTTCAAGTTGAAGGTGAACAAATAGATACCTCATGCTAACACATAGATAACTCAGACAAATAGATATCTCAGACTAACAAATAGATATCTCAGGCTTTGTCTATGTCATCATCTATCTCTGTCAGACACGGAACATAAACTGTCGGCAATCAAAGTGTCAAGGTTTCGTGTTTGGTGTGGGGCCATTACTTAGACAAAACAATCAGAATGAACTTATATGAGATATTGAACGTTACATGGGTAAATGTGTACCGGAGTGAACACGAGAAGGAGAGTACAGGAGAAAGATTGCTATTAAAATATTTGAAAGTAAACAATTGAATTTCGCTTTTTTTTAAATGTTTAAACATGTGCTGGCATGTTTACGAACACCCTGATTTTTATGAATGCTTTAATTTTATGTCAACTTTATTATTTGGTTTGGTTTATTTGCAGTACTTTACTGATTGAAATTCAAGTTTACGAAAGTCTTCACCGAGGATGTATTGATAAATCATTTCACTGTCGCTTTTTTTCTTTACTTCTCTCTAATTCTCATCCTGTATTTGTATTTATATATTTCCTTTATCCCAATTTCACTCCCCATGAAACTTTCTTAACTCCCTTTCTTCAAGATATTGTTTCATATGTGTCCGTATCATTTGTTTGAGTTTCATCGTCATCTTAAAATATTGACATGACGTCATTAGCGTCTGAACTCTTTCAATTAATACACACACATTCAATGTAAACACGCGACTTTTTTGGTTTGTGTTTCATTTAATTAACATGATTCCATATATCCCAATAGACCAGGCGCGTAGCATGGGGGACATGGGGGAAATCCCCCCCCCCCCATTTGAGATCCGAATAGCTCTAAATTTGCGGCCATTGTTTTGATAATATTGAAGGTTGTCCCCCCTTTCAAATTCCTGGCTACGCGCCTGCAATAGACGCACTAAGTTCAAAGTTGAAATTGTAAAGCAATAATTGTATACCTACATTGTTGCATGAATGAATAACACAACTAGACAAATAGTATGTTGGTTCATCAATACACACAAATGCTAGCATACACACACATACGTACATTCTATGCTAATATAGTCTAGGCTTTCAATGGTAAGTTATTTTCAAGAATGAACCAATCTACCCCCTGCCACTTTAACGAGTTGGTCCAACAATAAAAGTGTCAAAGGTACCGAGTGGTGACGTGTGCCAAGTCTATATGGGTGTGGGTGAGTAGTTCTCAGTCCATCCACAAGTCAGTGATGATGTACTAAGATATGGTCTCACAGACATTATGTTTACACCTTGGTTAAAGAATACAAACTGAAGCCTGGTAGTTTTGACTGCTATAAAGTCTATGTTAATTCTTCTGTTTAAGAGCAGGTACACAATATACATCATGTTAACATCTTGGCAAAATAACGCTTTAGCTGCTAAAAAGCTATATTTATCTGTATTAGGGTAGGTGCGCGAAAGACATAATGTCCACGCATTGGCCAAGGAACACAATCATATGCCTGGTGGCTATACCTGTTTTTAATTATATATTAAATGTCTCTTAAGACCGTGTACACAATATACTTAATGTTGACTAAGGAACGAAAGCTGATGCCTGGTGGCTATACTTTCTATTAAGTCTGTATTCAATTATATGTTTAAGAACATGTACACAATGGGTGCTCAGAATTGATGAGGCAGTAAACATTATGTACTGTATAAACGAAAGCAGACTGGCGACAATGTAGAAGTTTTGCTCATAGAGAGTTCGATGTTGGTTGTAAAAGAAGCTTAAAACTAGAAACAATGTTAAATAGGGCATTTTTAGTCTATGTTGATATTGAAATGCCTTATTGCTACATAAAAGCAAGGTTCATAATAAAAAGAAAACCCAAACAGCTTTAAACACATACTTTGCTTAATTATCATGTTATCAATATTTTCTGAAAAAACATTTGATTTAGTGATCAGAAAGACGTGTAATAGAGGATGTAATATGCCGTCTAAATCTTGATGTAATTGTATACAATTCAAGTAAGGGTATCCCAAAGCTATCATGAAAGAGGACCTACTCATAATTAAATGACATCTGTTTTGAAAAATAGTCGTGATTTAAGCTCGGGAAAAAAGTATTAAAGCAAAGGTTATTCTTATATGTCTTAAAAAGACTTACGCAGACTATCGTCAAGGGACTTCTGCAAGTCTATGGTACGGAGAACGGTGTCGACTGGCGACAATCCTCTGACAACTCTTTGACGAGACAACTGTCATGACCTGTCTGCCCTTGGTATTTGCTTATCTCAGTTTACGACTTCTGAACTGTGTTCACGACTGCTGAGATGTGTTCACGTCAATCTATCTGGCTCATACACCACTGATTTATCTAATTCCCAACATTACCTCCTGTCATGAATCTGCTCAACTGGTGCGGTGTGTATGTTTGAAAACTTGAATGTCTGTTAAAAGGGTTGACATTGGTCAGAAATACGAAAACGTGACTCAAACGGCTTCAAATGGGCCAATCAAAATACAGTTGGGTGCAGCTCTAAAAAAAATCAGCCCTAATGTTAAAAAAAACTTGAATTATTCGCTCGCGTGTAAATATGAATAAAGACATATGTTGGAAAGGTGTAAATCGGGGGTACAAGTTTGCGAAACAAATATAGGGGTACATTTTTCAAAATTAGGTATGAATGGTGGAAATCAAAAGCATTTCAGATGAAGGGCGGTACGTTACCACATTCCCCTCCCTTCTTAGACACGCGCCTGGCGTCAGCTAAAGAAAAAAATGAAGACCGATATAAAAAAGTAAAAAATTGCATTCATTGTTTAGAAGATTTTGTGAAGATCCTATGAAATGCGTTTTAAGATGCTCGCGTGTCATAAATATGTTAAGTGTATGTAACAGTGTCAGCTTAACAAAAAAGAAGATTTATACAAAAAGAAACAAATTGTCTTCCTGGTTCCAAAGATGTCTTGCAGATCCGATGAAAATTCGTCTTAAGATGCTCGCGTGTCAAAAATAGGTCAAGTGTTTGTTCACATGCATAGCTCCTAGCGTCCTCTATCAGCATAACATTTGCTCTTCTTCTCATTGTATGATTCGCTGAGTTCGTGCTTTCTTTTTTATCATGGGAAATTTGATTTGATTTATCAATTCATTAAACTCGGAAGGTATTGCAAAAATCAATGTCATTGGACGAATGTGAAATTGGAAATATTGAAAGGAAATCGAGGTTCGAGGAGAGCATAAAAATTGAGAATACGAATAGAATGTAAATTATAAATAAACAAAAAATGAATCAAGAGGACAGTAGAGGACAGAAGAGAAGTAGGGGAGAGGGCATCCGAACTATGATTACAGTTGAGGCATATGAAAACGAAATAAAACGTTAAGAATAATAAGAAACAGAAACGTTTAATGATGGATTTATAAGAAAAGAAATAATTAGAGATGGCATAGAATAAGACGAAGAACATTGCCAAAATACATTTATTTTGATTAAGGTTAGTTTTAAAAGACATTATGGATAGATATAAAGGAGAGAATGCACCAAATGACCCTGCTTCCACTCATGATTAGAACATAATGGTAATGTAAGATTGAGTTAAATTGATTACATTACAAAATACGTGATTATTTTTAATAGCAGGCCGTAATATATTTTCGTTAAACAAGAATTTCAAATATATCTTTCTTCCTTGGTATATGGGATATGAAATTTCTGGAGACGGGATTGTGGTAGACTTTTGCATTAATTGTCTGTGTTTTGGTATATCGTATTTTATCTCTGTTTTTACCCAAATTTTGCTCAATTTCCTACTAAAAGTCAAATGTTGTTGTGGAGGTTGTCCCAACTAGCACTCGTGTATGCTATTTTCATTTCTCTTTCACCTGCCAATCTCATCTGGACAAAATAACAATAACTAACGACACCTGTGATAAACCTGCAGATATTATGACACATTAACCTTTAGATAAGCAGCGTTTACGGTAAAACATTGTACTTATTTTACGTTGATGTTATTGTGAATCAAAGACATACTACGCTATGTTTGAGTCACACTTCCGCTTCAAAAGTCAAAACATGGCGAGACTACCAGCCCTCTAGTCCATGCACATATGTTTAACAAAAGCAAATACGCTTGTTTGTCGTGCTACTTGAAAAATAAATATTATCCTTGGTAGAACTACATTTAAATCTTATTGTACAACTGTTTGCAACATTTGATCAAAGCCTTTTTAAGTCGGGCTATGTTAATATCAATATCCATTTTAAAATTACTTTATATTTTGTTTTTGTAATTTTTGTAATATCTGTAAGTGTTTTAAAATATTCATCAACACATAGTCGGTTAAATCGGCAATAGTGATACTAAGATATTTCACATGCTACATACAATTAAAGTGTAGCGTAACTCGTACACCCCACCCAAGCACAGTAAACTTACACCGGATGTATAAGTATATGTTACTAATATTATTTAAATGCAAGGTGGCCCGAATACTCTAAGATTTGCACTGGTTCCCTGTAAAACAAATAATTTAGTATAAAATAGCCCTGCTTTGCTACACCACCTACATGACACATTACCTAGTTATATTAAAGATTGTTAAGAAATCTATTACTCTGGCAAAGCCCTCAGGTCATCAACTGACACATTGCTTTTAAAGAAACACATTCCCTCTTATGAATTCAATGGTGAAATATGATTCTCGTATACTGAACGCCACACATGGAATCCATTGCCCTTTGCATTGAGAAGCGCTCGGGGCATCATAAGTTCCGAAAGAAGCAAAACAAAACACCTTTGCATCACTAGTTATGACATTTAGAGCCAAAATTGCACCATGTTTATTGATACAATCAGAGATTTTTTTTTGTCGACATGATACCCCACGGAACCCCCGTGGCACTTCACTCGGGTAGGAGGCAACTGATATCGCTGCTTAATTACCGAGTTTTTAATTGTAGGTATGATCCTGCCAGGATGTAAAAACACAAACTTCTGCTCATAGGGCGAACGCCTTAACCAATGATTCATCGAAGCGGGTGTTATTTTTCAGGTTTTGTGATACAATTTTATGTCTTTTTTATTGTCAAAACTTTGTTTTCATGCAATATTCATCATATGCCATTCTTTTCATTTAAGTCAAGAATACAATTAACACTGTCATTGTGATAACATGTTTACGTTTTCTCTCGTTTAAAAGGGGTTCGATCCAGGAACCTCTCGTCGCTCTCGAGCCCAAATGTCTAACACTCAATCACGACAGGGCATAGACTGCGACAGGGTAATTTGTCTAGAAAAAACTGTAGGGGGTCTCCGATGCTGATCTCTATAATCTTTACTTTTGGTGTTATTGCTATGTCAAAAAATATGTATATGAACAGAAACATAAACGGTATTCCATCAATGAGAGTTCATTTTAGCGTAAAGTGGTGATTTTCTCACATGACACACTGAATTGACAGGTGTTTTGACATATGCCACATACCAAGTTGGCAGTCGTTCAGACATTAGCCGCCATGGTCGAATTGGACTTGTGCCACTCGCCGGCGAACTAGCCAGTGGGCATGCTTGGAACTTAACAATTGTTTATTCATTTACGGAGAATGTACAATGTTGTTGTCATTGTTAGGAAAGGCAAGTCTGCTATTGTTGATGTTATTGGTATAAATATGGGCGCGCCGGATGTAGTGAGCCGTGCCTGATCACCACTGGAGTCGTCAAGTCGACTTTTGATCTGGATTAGTAACGAATGATCCTGCATGATTCTGATTGACTTATTGGAGAATTATATAATTATAACGACCTTGAACATTCCGCGAACAGAATCATTTGGTGCAAACAGATTATCATGCTGAAAATGTAGAACTGATTGAGGTCTAGTTTGAATGAATGTTTCAATTGAAAAACTCGTAATGTCGCGTTTTGTATGCGTGAACATTTAAAGTGTTAAACTATGTATTCTACGAAACGAAATATGTTGCGCATATTACTTCAGAAAAGGTTATCCTATTCGAATGAAAGTTTATTAATTCTTCTATCAAAGTGAGTTACAAATTTATCAATATCATGAAAGAGTCATCAAGACGCGTATCTAGGGGGGCATGGGGCAATGCGAAAAGGTTATACATTTACACCTACTTTTCAAAATCCCCTTCCCCATTTGACAAGCCTAGACACGCGCCTGGTTTCATCATGTTACTGTTTCATGAATGCACAATTAGAGCGACACAATTACTCTTATGTATGTTAGGTCCCTTCAGCATAACTAACTGTAAACAGTTGCACGATTCTCACATCAATCATGCCACGCCATTGTGACACCACGTCACTGTCTCTAGAAGACTGTCATCATCATCCAATCCGTCACTGGTGAAAAATGTTCAGCATCGGAGCCCTGAAAAGTCGTCGACGTAGTTATCGGATATGCCGCCTTGGTTCGTCTTATTCCTGATCATTAGATTCTCGTTGATAATCGTGACTAACTTAACGGCATATGAAGAATGGTTATCTGAGTGTGTTTGCTGTTTCTCTGACTGTTTTCTTCCTGAAAAACTATTAACCTATCCGGATCTTTGTCTGTCTGTCTGTCTGTCTGTCTGTCTGTCTGTCTGTCTGTCTGTCTGTCTGTCTGTCTGTCTATCTGTCTGTCT
>JAUUEB010266926.1:0-13185 GCA_032362205.1 Clione limacina | reverse complement strand
AAACATATTAATGTATCCAAACTATATGACTATATAATTTCACAGAGAAAGTGGTATGTTACCCTATTAAGCACCTTAAACAAGTGTAATACATGTATACAATAAAAAAACAAACATAGTAAATCAATAAATATTCCCCCCTCGGGTTATCAGAGTATTGGCGGGTAGCGGTGATTCGTACTTGTTTAATGCTTTACATGCGTTCTTTTTAGACCTACGTTAAATCGAGGTGAAAATGCCAATGGTCTTGACGTTTTAGATATAGTGATTTTCTTTTGTCTTTGTAGATTTACCTTCTCTAGTTTCCTTATCTTCAGCATGTAAGAATCTTTTGCTTTGAAGTGCATAAATCTCATATTTGAAGCCTCAATGACCTCAGTGATTATGTTGACATGGGGGAACAATCTGGTGAAAAAAGTTATATTGTTAAAAATAGAAATTAGCATTAGAAATTAAGTTTGAGTTAATTGTTTTAACATAGTCTTCTACACTGTCTTTGTTCAAAATGACAGATTCATATAGAAAGAACTAACCTTTGCTATGTTATTATCCAAAAATGACCTAAAGGTGTTTCTAGAAAAAGGGAGAAGGAAATCAGTTTAAGAGATATCACTTGTTTCTTAATCTACAGCTTGTTGAAGCATCTTTTCAAATTGTTAAAAATCATGTTGTTTTTGACAAGTTTCAAAAGACATGGTAATTGTTAAAGTAAGGAGTAACTAAGGTTTCAACTTTCAATATTACGTAAAACTATTACTTAACACCATGCTTGAAGGTCAAAGTTATCCTTAACAATGCATACAGCTTTAATGTAGTTAAACATGTCTCTTGTCACTCTTATGTTGACATTTTGAAGACGTTTTCAATCAAATAAATATCCATCAAGAACTGTTGGACATATTAGATTTTATACTAAAATAAGTTAAGAATTATTCATCATCATTCAGCTGTGTAGGATATGACAGGTTTTAAAACTGCTTTTTAAAGCCCTCCCCCCAAAAAAAAACAACAACCAACAACAACAACACTTAGATACAAGTTGTATAATTTTATGTTACACTAAAGAAAAGCACTCGCAAAGAATCTGAGGCACTAGGGTTATGAGTGAATGTACTGGAACAGTTTATAAACTTTAATACCATATTAAATCTGATATTTTATCTCTTACTCTGAATTAACTCTTCTTTCTTTTTTATGCTTTAAAATGGCTTTCACATACTTAATATATGTAAATTTTAACAAGTGAATGACAGTTCATCAAATCATGAGAGCACAAGGAAATTATTTGATCATAATTAAAAGGCGTCATCAGTAAAGTAATCATTAAATAAATGTGATGAGCTGATATTCACAAGGCTAAACTATGAAAACATTGACCTGGATATCTTCTGTACAGTGACAATAGTGGCAGCATCATAAAGATTCTCCTCTCCCCCTGGGTCAGCCTCCATGTGTGATATGACCAGATGCATTGCTTTGGTCACTCCTGCGATCAACAAGTCATCAAGGCTGGAAGCAGATAAAAAAGAACATTGTTTACAGTAAAAGATTTAACTGATCAAAGTGAAAGTTCTAAGATGCTAGTACTTAAAAATATTCAAAAATATGGATAACACTATGGTCAGTCTCAAAATAATATGTTATATAATCCCTCAAATGAAGATCAGTTGTTTTACTCTGTTTCATTTTTGTTTTTTGATACTTGCGAGTTTTGTAATAAGTTTTAACATCTCCATTGGCAGATGCAATGTTATATTAGTGACCAACTTTTTTAGGTGCTGCCATACGTAGGTTATAAGGTATCACAGTAAACTGATTACTGGCCAACCAGTTTTTGAACAAAACTATAAATGCAAGCCACTAGCCTAAAAAACAACAAACCTAATTTCAAACACCAAACCTTCTGCTGATAGACAGGCACTTAACCATTCAACCACTAGGGTGGCTTTTGTTTTCAAAGATTTATTCAAAAAGAATGATGCAAGTTAATAGAAGCAATGAAGGAAATTTTCAATAATTACTAAAGATTACAAATAGTGCAGTTAAAATGTGCAAATCTTTTCTTAAGAGCCAGGATCAGAAGGCATTTTTTTTAAACATTTGTAAGCATTTTCTTAATAGGTCCTTTGGGGGATTCTGTTTATATGCTTAATGCAAGTATAAAAGTTCAAAACTAGGATTCCACAGTCAGAAACAAAAAGAGTAGAATACTTGGCTAATCCAAACTCAGATTATTTTTTAAAATGGGAAGATGTAGACAAAGCTTAAGACCCAGTCCCCCCACAAAAAAAAAATGACTTACTTGTTCACTGTGCCTTGCATCCAGAACACTAAAGGAAAATGGGCAATTGTCTCCAAGAAAAATCTTGAGGGTCTGAAAAAAGATGATTGTTTAGTAAAATTATTCTTTATAGGCTTTTAATGTCTCCATCGACACATATTAAGTTGTATTGGCTATGGTGCTGATTAGACATTTTTATGTGCTGCCACACATAGACTGTAACACATCTCAAACATCCTACCAGTACAAATTCGAGAAATTCCTGCTAAATTTTTTTATATTAAAAGTATGACACAGCTGGATCAGCTCTATGAGAAAATTTGATCAATTCTTCATCAAATCATTAGAGCACAAGGAAATTATTTTATCATAATTAAAATTTGATCAAATTAATGAATTTATTGAAAAATAGGTACATGTCTTAAACATAAAGATAAGCATCTTAAATTGTGTTAGTATTTATCAAACATCCAAATTTATGTTTCCATTTCATAAACAATTCTCAGTTAGGTAGATCTGGATAATAAGGATTGCTCTGGACCAACCGAGGTCATTAAATTATTGTCATATGGATTTTTGACAAAGAGGGAACAAAATCAGAACTTATGCAATGGCTTTAAATTATTGATTATTGTAATAACCAAGTTGTAATAATGTATACTCTACTAGGGGTGGATCCCTATGTGTCCCCGTACCTATGTCTACATGTGTAAAACTGTGCCTATATGTGTAGAGCTATGTCTACATGTGTAACACTGTGTCTATGTGTGTTTAGGAAGTGCATACATGTGTAAAACTGTGTCTAAGTGTATTAAGGTGTGCCAAAAGGTGTAAAACTGAACCTGCATGTGTAAAAATGTTCAACATGTTTAAAACTGTACATACATGTGTAACATTGTTCCTACATGTGTAAAGCTATGTCTACATGTGTAAAACTGTGTCACCATGTGTTAAGATGTCCCTACATGTGTAAAAATGTGTCAACATGTGTTTAGGTGTGCCTACACGTGTAAAACTGTGCCTACATCAGTACGGGGACACATCAGTACGCTTCCCTCTACTAGCAATCACTTTCTTCACCTCATCATATCTAAGTAATTCATTATACAAATAATTGATGAGATAATGCACCTTGGTGGGTACAGAGCACTTTTTATTGTCTGAATTCTCCTGTAAAGTAAACCAACTCACGCTTCTTGAAACATGAGAATGATGGGGCTGAGTGAGAGAAGACTGAGATACTTGGAGCGTAGTGGAATGATGAAGTTGTACAGTCCTGGACATGACCTTTGAACTGACAGAATGACCAGCTGATGGTCCCAGCGTCTGTCTGAAGCCACTTTGTATGAACAGTGTTCACATGGCTGAAAACAATAAAAGTCAAGGTTATGTTATGTTAACAAAATCTTGATTTCAACCATTGATGAAATCATCATCATCATCATATCCATATTTATTTTCTAAGGATTGGGATTAATCCTCTACATAGGGTAGGGCCCGTTTGACATGTCTCAATCTCCTACACCACGCTAAGCTGTCACAGGGGTTGATGACAGAATCAGGAGCAACATCTTAACATTGGCCCAGGCAGTCTTGGCATGTATAATGGTGGCAAGCTCACAACCTCCACTGCACTTATTGTGTCTCCCAAATAGCAAACCAGGGTTTGCACTCACCAACCTTCACCTCTGTCACCAGCCTCCGTAATTTAGAAAATGAAAATATCTAAGTATATTCAAAAACAAAAGAACATTAAAACAATCAATAGACACCTAAAATCTGGACACATAAATAATCTCATCTAATTGCAATATCAATGAATAACATTTAAACACGCTAGATGATGAAGAAGGTGATGGGTTTTGAAATATTTTGAAATTTTTGCACAAGCACCAAACTTTTAAGACATTTTTCACAATGCATCAAAGAAAAATAAGGTGTTCTGACTAATACAAAGTAAAGTAACCCATACTCATTACTGAGCTTCAGGTAATCAGGAGTTTAGAGTCCCGACTTTTTAGACAACAGCATTTGAGGTAGTTTGTCATTGCTTTCTCACTGACATTACTTCGCTTGGCCTAAAGAGGCTAGCTACTCGTTTTCTCAACTGGCCGCAGAGTTGACGGAGGATGTATTTCAAACACAAAATATGGTCGAGGCTAGAGCTCAACCTGCAGTGTTCTTGGTGATAGAATGTCGCTCTAACCAACTGAGCTATCTACACCCCAGACTATTATAATGTTTTCAAAAAGAAAACATATCAAAATGTCATCTAGTAAAAAACATTACCTTTCCCCATTCCAGACAACAAAGTGACCTTGACTCTTTATGTAAATGACACAGTGTGCGACGTGTGCCCATGTTCAGTGTGCTTGGAGGTGGACCTATTGTGAAGCTGATGAATTCAGACAAGAAATGTTACAAAGTTTAAATATTTACTAGCAGCATCTAAATAAGACATAGTTCTAGTTAAATCAAACAGATTATGTTCAAATCTCTATCTACACGTCTCACTCTTCTTAGCATTGATATCATACATTGGTGAAGTCAGTAACATGTATATTCATACTTCTTGTCATACACTGATTATTGTACAGATTTATCATTCTTTATACAGGGTGATGGCGAGCATTCCCAAATTTTGTTCTAGGGGTTCAGAAAAAGTCTAAATGGCAAAAGCTTAATTTTCAGGCATGTAAACATATTTAAAGTAACAGAGGGGGGGGGGGGTCACATTCACATTGCCAGGGGGATAAATCATTGTCTGTCACCCTGTTTAATATCCATTCATCATATCAGTTATCCTTCTATTTATATATCCATGCCATATTCTAAATCAAAGTATGAGAAGTATTTGCATTCTAGACAAAAAAGCACCTACATGGACCTGACTCAAACTTATCATCCCAATTTCCAATACATTTATGGTATATTTTTAGATATCAATTCATTTCATTCATCCTTATTGTCTTAAAACAATCACCTCTGTTACTCCCTAGTGTCATGTGTCTTTGGAAATGTTTTACACCCTCTAAAAATCAATAGTCTGGTCACATGATATCCAGAGATCAAGCCAGTTGAGAGTTGCAGTATACACAACACAAATTGAATTTGAACCTGTTACCACTTATATAAGAGACAAAGACTTTATCATAAGACTACAATGACTACCAGTCTGATATCTTTGACTTACCCTTCCTGTCCCACATCCATCATATCCTGCACTATTTTAGATGGTGTGATTGTGGCTCCTTGGACACGGTCAAACGACTCTACCTGGTGGTCAAGCCCATGTCCACTGTCTGGGCTGGATGATCTTAGACCATCTTTGTTGAGTAGTGGCATAGCTGAAATATAATAGTTAAAATATTCAATACATATAGGAAAGGGTAACATAAGGAAGTAACTGCTTTGTAAGGGCTTTGTGCTAAGACTGGTTAGTACAATATCAGTGCACAAGCTAGGACCTTCAAGTTTTGAACCATTTGTGATCAGCTGTCTTTGAAGTGTATTTAAACATAGCCGTTTTATAAAAGCCTTTGATTGAGTCTTTGGATATTTCATAAGCCTTCACAAGGAAGGTTTCGCTACTATAGAGCAAGACATTTGATCACAAATCACAGGTACTGTGCAGGGCTTTTATGTTCCTGACTGTGGTTGCATTGCTTGTTTGGAGCAGCTGTAGATCTATACACTTTTTCCATAGACACTGAACTTATAAATGGTGGATGACAATTACCGTAGCCTGTATTGAGAATGTGCATAGATAACCAACCTTGGCCATGACCTCGACTTGTCTTTACTTCTGTCATCAGAAACCAATTCAAGACTTTATCATTTTGTGTATACCTGCAAGTTTGTGTGATGAAAATGCGGTTCCTTCATGCACATATTTTGCTTTCAGATATGAAGTAAATGAAACGGCTGTTTAGATGGAAACAATACAATAAAATAAAATTATTCAGTTAGAACAGCATTAAATAATGTGTGTACATAAATTACTCACAGTCCAGTCCCAGTTTCAGACTCCTACCCAAGCTTGTTCCTATGTTAGAAGTAATTGTACTGAACACACTTTCTTCATCATGATCTTCTTGTTCAATGTTGTGAGCATCCATCAGTTTATTCATCTCTTTCACAATCATGGCTGGGACACAAATACATTAAATATTAATCAAAAAGACAAAATCAAGTAGTAATAGTACTGAACATACATCACTTGCTTCATTCATGTCTTTTGTATATTTCTTTTTATTCTACTTCATCCTTTTTATACTTGTGGGCTTCAATCATTTAACAAAGATTTTTTTAAATCAGTAAGTATTAAGTTTTAATTTGATGTTGTACATGTTTTGTTTTTTACTTGTTATTTATACATGCAATGTGCTGCATAGAGGGGGAGGGAGGTATGTCATTATTTGATGTTTTTTCTTGTTATACTGTTTTGTTCTCTGTCATGGGTTCTATTACTTTTGCTTTGAATTAGCCAAGAGCCTACAATAAACATTTAAACTTTGAACTTGATTAAGTAAATAATTAAGAAATAAAAAACATGATAAAAAAGAATACATTTTATGCATAAAAATTAGCCCTTAAAAGAGAGTTTACATTTTCACAATAAAACCTTCAAACACAAAAAAAAGAATAAAGAAAATTTGACATTGCAATTAAAACAAAACAGTACAACTTGCATCATTGAACTAACCAATATTTTTGTTCCTAGACTCAGAGTTCTTTTTACTGACATCCAAAGCTTTAGGTGAAACCTTCATGTATTCCTCTCTGGCAAGACTCATATAGAAACAATAATCTGAACCTTTCATGATGTAATCAGGGCCTGGGTTCAGCTGAAGCTGAGCATCTATAGCAGTTGTGTCAAGGACAGCTACAAGATTAACACCATATCTGGTAGAAGAAATGCAATATAATTTGAATTATCATTGTTATGAACTGGAGTGCAACCAAATATTGCATTTCTTTTCATTTGAGTAATTTTCGGTTAGATTTATACATCATTTGAAAAAGTTAAATAAAAACTTCAGCATTCAATGATTGGTTATCTTTTGTTGTACAGGGTCGCAGAATATACATGGTAGTTTGTTTCGTTCGTTTGCTTATAAAAACACTTGTTTTGTCAAACACTTTGGTGCTTCCCTTCGCAGAGAGGACAGTCTCTTTCCACCTTCAGAAGGCTCTCTTATATTCATGCTGCAAAGAAAACAGTTTAAAGTAGGCTGCTTTGATTTATGAATATTGCTTGGATGGCATCTTTAACAGCTTCTCTTCCTTTTATTTCCCACCACGTAGGGATCTTTAACATGAGCTACAAAATTTGATCGTCACTCTCCGATAGAACTATGTGCCAGTTCCTGCCAGACCAAGAGGATCTGGAGGTACATGCGTACACTAATAATAAAATGTATTTTTCATGTATAGTAATCATCATTACCAAGTCCCATGATGGTCATCATCTACACATTTTATAACAATTAACATTTTTATCACCCTAGGGATCAAACTTCTGATTTCATAGACAATCTGTCCCCTTAACTCTGTCGAAACGATAGTTTTATATATCTTTGATTGATATCTATGTATAGTGTAGCCATTTATCCTACCTCTGATGGTTATAAAGATTATCTCGTGTGAACATATTAGAGCATCCCATTTTAATAGGGTAAAAGACCAAGGGCCTAAGGTCTATTCTATATATAAGATATGAAGGGAATTCAACATTTATTATTTACACAGAAATAAAACTCACTTTTGATGTGCGTCCACTGAGGCATATGTAAATTTCTTGCCCTCGTAGTCCCGGAAAAAGAGACTCCTGTGTAACTGTATATGGTAAATCTCATTACCAGAATGTAAACCATAGATCTGCTGCCAGGTCTCAGGGGCCCAGTTGCCCTCACTAAACACAAGGATAGGAGTAAACATTACATATTTGTGTTTATTATATTTAACATACAATGGAACATACACATGAAAAAAATAGAATCCAGATTGTCCTCTGCATTAAAATCATTCGTAAACAACTTTAAAATTAAAAAGAAATAATTACGATGAGACTATTTACTATTTATTGAGATTAATTGATTATTAGTAAAACCAAAGATTATGATAAATAGGATGATGATGTTTCTTAATATCATTATTTATATATCGATTTTTGATTGATTATTGAGGCTTTTTTAAAAGCAAGTTATTCGCACTGAATGTCAGAAACATGTATTACAAAAGTCCTTTAATACATATTTTTTAACATCTTACATTCAATCATCCGGTCACATTGGTAATATAACCATAACATTATTAACATAATGAAATGTGTTTATTAACACTTAAAATAATTTCTTATTACCGGGTGCAAATAAGCATTGATACAGTTGTGTAAATATTTGATATAGAAACGTAATGACATGCGAGTCAACACATCAAAGATACACACCAAAGTAACACATCAAAATTATATTGGCCAGCAAAATCATCAAGGTTTTTCAATAGGATAAAAGGGGCAAAAGAAAAAAACTAACCAAACGAGAAAATATCCCAGGACATCTGATATCTTTTATTGATTGTATAAAAAATTCTTCTAAACCAGCCTGAGTATTACACGCGTTTTGATTGGTGTTTAAATTCACGTTAAAGTCTGGCTAAAGTGTTTTCTTTGTATTAATTATCTAGCTACTTATATGTTTCGAAGACAAATGAAAGCCTTGTTTTTATTCTTGACGCTTTTAAGTCCTCGAACATGAAACAACTCTATTTGAGGTTTTAAATTGTCATAAAAGCGTCTCGAATAAAAACAATAGGCTTTTATTTGTTACATAATAATGATAATAAAATTTCAATACACAGAATGGCAACTTGATCAGAGTTTTATTTTAATATCAATTATTCTCTTGCTCTCGTATGGCATTTACTAAATATAACTGTAGCTATACTTTAAATGCGTTATAAAAGCTCTCAGAGCGCGATGTTGATCATTATCAGAATACCAACAAATGTGAAAAACATTGATATCATTCATCAGAGATGAGAACTAATTCCTAAATTTTTCACTTTTTATAGGGAAGTAACATTTTAATTGTATTTCTATGATTTTTCAAATAGTTATTTCCCTTTAAATAAAACCGGAAATCAGGATAAATCAGGAAATTCTCATCTCTGATTCATGTATCCATGTGTTTTGCGGTGCAGAAATTAAATTTCTCAGGTCATTTCTAAATTTCAAGGTCATTTTAAGGTTAAAGTCAAAATAAGGTTTTAGAAGGTCACAAAAGTACATCACCATTTGATATGTAAGTGAGCTTTTCATCTAATATTTCTCTAAAAATCAGTATTTCATCGTCATTACATTTCGAGATTATGTTTTGCCATTTTGCTATCACAATATGGATAAGCCTAGAAAACAGAAATAAAATTATTCTCAATATTGATTTTACATGAGATTTAAAGATATGATTGACAGTTTGCAATAATCACAAATCAGTTGGCAAAGGTCAAAATTATCATATTTTACTTTAAACGAACATAATAAATAATTTGTAAGTCAAATTATACAACAATCTTGGCAAATGAGGTATTTAATGCCATGGAATATAATGTGATTAAGCTATTTGTCAGTTCAAATTATAAGGTCAATTTCAAGGTAAATTATAGATTTTTTTAAAAATATGACCTTAATTTCTTAGATTTGACCATGAAAAGAAACATTGTTGGCTCCTATGCTTCATATAAGAAACATTGTTGTAAAAATTCGAATCCCCATGGAAATAAACAATATACTCTATCCATTTATAAAATCTTTCGCCATCGAGACAAGGAAAATACCTGAAGGGGCACAATAAACGGTTAAGAGGGAATTGGAGATGAAACATCAGAGTTAGAGGATTCAAAAAAAAGAGTGATGGGGAGAAGCTTGGTTCAAAGGTGAATAAGTGAGTTGAAGGCAGAGTTGCCAACTTGCCTTTTACAAATTAAAAAAAAAAACTGCTTATCAATGATTTTCTCTCTCTATGAATTCTGAATATTTGGCTTTTTAAGTAAATCAGTTTTCAGAAATATTTGTCTCTTTTTCAAACTAAATTTGGTTCACTTTCAAAGTATATTTTGCTCTTTTTCAAAGTGTATTTCTGTAGGTACAACTGCTTAAAAAAGTTGGCCATCTGGCCTTTTATGAATTGTGGTTGACTTTTTCTTGTTGACTCTAATGGCAACCCAGGCTTAAGAAAGTTGAAGGTAAACAAGTTTCTCCAATGAGACACGTGCATCATACCAAAGATGCTTTGATCATACCCTCGGTTTTTCTTCATCTCATTAGACATTAAAGCGTAAAGGAAAGTGTCTTCCACCGTCTTACCATTTTGTTGTCCACAAATGTGGCGAATGGAGCTTTGAACGACAAGAAATGTTTGTAACAGTCATTGGTAGAAACAATACACAAACTAACCAAATTCAATCAAATAAACACATTTGAATACAACTGTTGTATTTCTACTGCAATTACTTCAAAATGATATGATGCTGCGTTATTCAAGAAGCTAGATAAAAAAAACAAGGATGAATTTAGTACATTGACGTGTTACATAACATTAATCAAAATATTTAGAAATTCTCACTTTTCCAAACTGAGTTTTGACATTGACCAGTCAATCAATCGATCAATCAATCGATCAATCAATCGATCAATCAATCGATCAATCAATCGATCAATCAATCGATCAATCAATATATCTATCAATCAATCAATCATTCAAATAAATGTCAGAATTAAAAACAATCAGTCAATCAAAAATTGATCAATCGGTCAATCAATTTATGTGTTCAAGATAGCATTGCAGACCTTTATGTCTAATTGTAATTGAACTACATTTATTGGTTGCATCTCCATCTAAGTAAAGTGAGTAAGGTGCCTCTTTAAGCTATGGACCTGGCTCACAGTGCTACCAATTTCTATGATCTTATAGGCAGAGATTTGTGGTTGTCACTAATGAATAGTTAATGTATTTAGGCTGCCCTTGCTTCCTATTATTATTAGGGGTGCATTTAAGACAATCACAACGACAATAATAGCATTTACATCAACGTAAAAAACTACAATCATAACTACAACAGCAACTCTTTACAAGTTGTTAACAACAATAAGTACTACTTACTGTCCACGTGATGTATGTAATAATAAAGTGACCAGAGTGGACAGTCCAGGATACAGACAATTGTTGGCCAACAGAGCAAACTTAAACTCATCTTCACTGACCACATGTTCTGAGGAGGGGAGAAGAACAAGATCTTGATAGTTGCCATATCATATTTTACTATATGTTCCAGTTGAAACTATTAAAAAAAATGCATTTATACATTTATATTAGGGAGCGTTCACATATTACATAAGCATAGATTTGACAAATGTCGACCCTCCCCCAGATAAGCAAGCATAAGCATTTCATGACCCCCTCCTCCAATGCTCACATAAGCACAGCATAACGATTCGTTGCACAAATCTTGAATTTACAATACCATGACAATTTTAGATTAAAGCACTTTATATTGAAGTTTAGACTTATCCAATTTTTCACACAATATAAGACAAAATAGGTAAATATTGTTTTCTAAGAAAATTTGTTTCAAGTTTAAAATGCATTCAAACAGAAAAAGCTATTATTTAACCAAAATGTATTGCTGACACAAGCATTTGGACCCCCCTCTCCCCCAAGATAAGCAGGCATAAGCATTTAATAACCCCCACCTCTCCCCTGGCATGATGACATAATATGTGAACGTTCCCTTAAGGAAATAACCTTTGCTACCATAATGCTTGATGTTCATCCATAACGGATTAATTATCGAAGTTATACTGGTATTTAGGAAAGGAATCTAGTCAAGCTTAGCTCAAGAGTCATAACAATTTTTCTATCAATCTAATCTATAATCAATCATGGCTAGGAAACAAAAGTGGTATAAGGGAAACATTTCTTTTCTTTCAATTATCTTTCCTATGAACATTGTTGTAAACAAATACAAATTAATCACAGTTATTGCAAAACAAAAACAAAAATGCTACTCTCGCCGGCATCCAAAAATATGGATAAACAAAACAAAACAAAACACTTCTCACGACCTTTCAACAGCTGCAACAACAAAAACAAGGTCTTAAATCAAGGCAACAACGACAATAAAAACATCAGAGACAAGAACTGAACAAACAATATAACAGTGGCAATAAAAACGTTAACAATAACAAAAACAAATACATCAAAAGCGGAAAAAATAAATGCATCAAAAGCGAAAAAATGCATCTAAAGCGGGGAAAAACAGAACAGAAAAACGGTGACAAGTATGACGCACCATTATATTTGAAGTCTGTTTAAACAGACGATTTCATTCGAAGGTGTCACCATATAACCAATTTCTAGACCTAACATACCTGCAAATTTGATATGTATCTTATTAGTAGCTTTATACAACTGTATGTACTGTGCACAGTGAGGGGCAAAGTCTTTGACAGCCCATGACCTGAGTACAGTGTGCTGGTCCTGAGGAAGGAATTACATTTGTGTCAAACGATTAGCTGAACATGTCACAGATTTTACCCCCAAAAATCGTAAATAAGAAATAGGCAGCTGAACAAGTAAAGGAAATATGTCAGAATTGTTAGGACAACATTATTTTTATAACATGAAATCGATTTTTTAAGCATAAGACTTTTACCTTCACAAAAAATGTCTGAGATGTAGACAGGCCAGGTTAGTTAATCTTAATTAATAATAATAGTGTATAACTTCTATATATTGCATCTCAATAACTACTCAATGCGCTTTACACAATTAGACTGACATTATGTCGTCATTTGGGCAAACCTTAGAGTCACTCCACAAGTTAAATATGACCCCCCCCCCCCC
>JAUUEB010266815.1:0-13186 GCA_032362205.1 Clione limacina | reverse complement strand
ATAAATTATTAGCTTTTAAGTTTATGGTGCGTATTTTACAGAGAAAATATAGAACCAAGCTGCCATGAAATTAAATAAGGAAACATTTCATGTACCTTCTTCCTGGCGTACATAATATACGCGTCTCAATCTATAATGAACACAAATTTATATTTCCGTATCAAGAGAAATGTAAACAAAAGCTGAAAACAAAAGTTTCAAAATATGATTTTAAAAAAGAGGATGGCGGCATATTTGCGCATAGTGGAGAGAGAGAGATACACTTTTGTATGTAATAAGAATTGGTTAATTAGCACTGGTTGAGCAGTGTCACCATACTATGCTGTATAGGGTGAGTAGTATAATATTTGCCTTTACGTAGATATTTTAAGGTAGCACTTTCGTCGATACAACCGAATATTTGTCGATGCAGTTGTTCAAGATCTTAAGAATTCTAATTTTTCTAAGGTTTTAAACGATCATCACATTCAAAATTTACAATAAAAACTGACAGTTATTGTGTACATTTTTTACTAATGTCAGAGCAATGCAAACGTTACCCCGTTTATGTTGTTGAAAAAGACGCACACATCAACGTTAACTGACTAATTTGTTGAGGATGAAGATTGAAACGTGGTTTTTTATGCTGATAAGTAGAATAAGCTTGAAAGAAATAAAATAAAACAATCAAGAAGTATTGAGGCAGCTGAATGCAGGGAACAAACTTTTGATAACGTTTGAGCAGAGACAAACTCTATATTTCGGCCATATAAAAAGACAAAACGGGATTTAAAGGCAGAAAGAAGCACTTGGGTGTACATAATCAGGAACTCGACAAGCAACGAGAAGCACCAGTGTACAAGGTTTATGTTGACTTTGATAACCTTTGAATTTGCAATTTTCCGCAGTGACAGGCCAATGTGCAGTATTAGAAAAGGCATATAAAACAAAGAAAGCTGGGGTAAAAGAACAAAGTGTAATATTTTTTTCAACTTTGGCCGTAACTCAATATATCTTATGTAATCTAGTAGTTTCAAATTGCCACACCTAATGTCTAACCTTTGGGGCCCCCGAAGACGAGGGGTCCCTGGCCCTGGGCCTGGTACACTTTGCGCTATGGTTAATCGGGGCTTGAATAACATACATCCAGTGCCAAAGCTCAACTTATGACTATTTAATGTTCCAAGGCCACCATACAGTTATCCTTCTCAGTTTGACTTATAGTATTAATAAAGGTCATTCAGACAATAACACACAGATCCTAATCAGACACATAAAGGATCCTGTAAAGCATCACACTCAAGGGCAATATAAAACACCTATATGTAAATGTATCCTATCACATTTCATCAATGTTTCTAGAAAAAGGTTATCTTGTTTCTATATCTCAGCTTTGACGTGCAGACAGCTTTATTTGTAATAATGTTGATGCATGAAGTGGCACCATGGAACCTTTCACACCACTGGAATTTGCAGGCATGGCTTTGTTATTCTTGGACCGACTTCATAATCAATATGCTCTAACACGAGAAACAAATATTAGTCTGATCGTAGAATCTAAATGTCTTTGCTTTAAAAAACGCGACGATCACAGAGCGTTCTGTTAACCATTAACATTGTGTATATTTTTTCAGTTTTTTTTAACTCCACTCAACTTGATTCTGGAACGAGTTTTTAATATGTTCTTCTACAATTATTTATATTTCTAATATTGTGGTAGAAAGTTTTTTTGTTTATCTTTTCAATTGGATAATGTTTAAGATATCGTTATAAATAAATCCATTTGTACGAGACAATCTTATATGAATATTAGCCAGTTTTCATATTAACTACCTTTAGGTATGACCACAGTAAAACATGGATCGGAAATGTGTCAAATGAAAAGCTATGGTCCCATTCACCAAACAATGTGACAAAGAGTCAAAATGAACAATCCAAGTGGCAATTATTCATAATATATTTATTTGTAACATGATCCCAGGCCTAATAGTTTATGGGTTGGAAGTTGATTTAAAAAGATAATTTATGATTAGAAAATAAGTTTGTTTGTTCCACAAGTTTACTCCACAAATTCGACTTTTAAGACCTGATTGCCTTATTTCACAAATATATCAATATATCAACATACTGGAATTTTCATTTTTGTATGGGTTTTACTGCTGGTAATTTTTTATTTTTTTTATTTTGGATCATTTTAGGATCAGGGTGGAAAATAAGTTATTGAAAGAACATAGAAAATACTCCTATTTACTTTGGTCTAACCTTTAGCATTCATACCCAGCCGTAAAATTAATATCACACATCCTATCAAGCTTATTGTCGTAATAAATGGTATGTGAAAATTATCAAATATCAAAGTATAAGGATAAACATTAACATATAAAATCTAAACAATTCTTTTGTAGTCAACGACAAGCTTCCGAATGATGGAATTGTCCCCAAAAATACGAATGATTCCTAGCACACAGTCCTCTATATGCTATCTTGATAAATTGTGTTGTCGACAAATCTTGCATATCCATACATTTGATATATTTGTTGAGTTTGGCAAACGTATGTCAATGATCTGTTTTGAGTTTTCTCGTTATCTAACTTACCCCGGCACGTAATGAGTTCATAATAAACAAACAACATCAACACAGTTACCACCTTTGTGTACGTCAGTGCTCTGGGAATGTTCTTCTTCCAATGTGTACGTAAATTCAGAAAGCCACTTACCTAATACTTCAAACACATATGAAGTAGTTATGATACAATGAAGTTAACCTCAGTAGGAATCAGAGGAGCTTGTTAGCTTAACATTCAGGCCTGAGCAAGAAAATGCAAATCATCGCAACACGAGATAAGTATCATGCGTTATTTGAAAACTTGTATCTAAAGTATAGACGCCAAGCTCCATTAACAGCAATGCTTATCTTATATTTCACTAGCAGTTATTTTCTAATATCTAAAATTCTGAGTCATTTAAATATTCAAAAATTCGGATAGTGAAGATACAGAAACAATCCAAAAAAGCATTTAATATAACTTTCTCTTTAAGCCCATTAGTGTTTGAATCCTAAAATATCTGATACAATAAGCAAGCAAACATAGAAACAAGTATCATTTAGCCCATTTAGTGACTGAACCACTCTCAAGTGGTCGTTAAAGTCTCATTAGCGTTAAAGAAATATTTATGTACAAAGACACGTTAACTTCTTCCAGATGCTATCAATATTATCAAATGATGCCCTTGAACATAATTCGACGGATCATTTTGCTATGTAATTACCATGATCTTCCCAAACTTATTTTGACTTGTTGTATTTGTTTTGTTGTAAACATATTAAGATTGCTAAAGTAATTGTTATTGTGCTTATGTTTTTGTAATTTGAAAGTGGGATTTCAATTATTGTAACGTTATTTATGATATTTCAAGTTATAGGCCAAACCTTGAAATTTTCGAGATCAAGTTATTTAAGTGTTTATTCTTGTTAAGAAGAGTCCTTGGGCAACTCTAGCTATAGCATAAATTCTAGATGGCCGCCGTCCACTTTCGTTTTATATCCACAACTAAAAATCACAATATATAGTCGTGAAATACAACTTTTCATACATTTATTAATATGCAGTTTTCATTTCTGGGTTCACATTTTTGTTTCAAGGTCATTTCATAGGGCAAGGTCATATGGGGTCAATATACATATTTGATATTTGTTGTTATATTGACGCTTTTTAGCTAAAATATTTTACAGTTGTTGTTATTTATTTGCAAACAAATATTAATCAAGGTCATTTAAAGGTCATATCGGAATGATATTTTACATACACAAAAGACACTGACTGTCTATCGGGCGGGGAAAAGGAACGGCCATAAAGGAAAATGCTCATATAATACATACCTTATTATGATGACTTAGATTGGTTTAAGTTAATAATATATGTATTTTATGTTGGTGAGAAACCTTTACTCAGACCTAAAGATAAACAGTGCGACTGCTACGTCATAGATAATTCATTTAAGGCAGTCAGTTGATTCCATAGATCAACACGTTTTATATGTTTGTAATGGATACAGGTTTTAACTTGACAAAATGGGATGATGAGAAATACTTGCAAGAGGCGTAAATTGTTATAGAAATTAGATAAATATGATAGATTTAGTGCTTGTTTAATGAATTATAGCACTCCGTCTCAAAGTAATCTGACTGTTATTTTGATTAAGAAAAGATTGGTTAGACAGGCGAATAAAGTTCAAATGAATTGGATAATTTATTACACTATAAATAACACTATCTTTAAATCGGAAATAAGATATCAGCTTACGATTTTATGTTTATTTTGTCTTGCTTTAAAATAAATGTTTCATTGTTGTTAATTCAGATCCTAGACATGTCTGCACTCCTGATTGATTGCATTCTTTGTTGATATAAACAACCTAAAAGACATATATTCATAGCATTTTAACTCCATAGATTCTTTAGATTTGGCATATCATAGATAAAGAATCAAACTTGGCAAGCTTCTTCTCATATCCAATCTAATCAAAAAAAATATTAATCCCTGCAACACAACAATAATAGCACATCTATCGTTATGCTAGACAGCAAACTTTGATTTTTATATTAATTTTGAAATTAGAATAAGCTATGATCTATATTCTCTTACTTCTCTTCCAATAGCAACTTTGCCTTTTTTACTGAAGTTATGTAAGAAGTATTTTTAATACAAATTATATCATGTTCTTGCATGACAAGCTGAAATACAAAAAAAAACGAATTTTTAATCTCCGCTTATCAGAAAAACTGACACGAATTCAGTTCGAAATACTTAGAGGTACACTATTTAATGTTTAATATCTTACCATATTCTGCAGTATACAGTTATGAGACTATGAGCAAGATAGAATGAAAGATATAAGTAAGAAATAAAAGCAAGTCCAATTTAAAGAGAGACTTCCTTCATCAAAGCTTTTGAAAAAGAAAAATCGAGAACATGAAAAAATGTTTAATCAAAAGTTCGAACGGGAAATTAGCATTTCAAACATGCGTATAACATACGCTTCAGACAGACCAAGCATCCAGTTCGATAGAGTCCTAGTTCATAATTGAATATGCGCAAAAGATCACAACCATGGGCTGTTATCTAATTTAAAAAAAATATTTTCTTAAAAGCTTTGCTTGGATATAAAGTCAAATTTTGTCCTCATGAAACCGTTATTTTAATCTTCTGTGTATTATTTCTTATGTAAAAAGGTTTTGTGTAATGATACGTTACATTTTTTTATTAATGTGTTGGTATCGAATTTCGATTAAACTGACTCGAATACTCATCAAGGTAATTTATCTGGCATTTAAAAACAGAATCATAATTTAACAGTGATATACATTTCGAGAGAGCAATTAAAGTTTGCCAGTGGATTTTTGTGACAAAGTTGAACGCAGGAAATAAAACATGTACCACCATCTCGCGTTCAGTACGATGGCAAGAAAAACGCTTGTATTTTCTACATATTGTTTCAAAATATTGCTTATCATGTATTATTGTTCGAATTTGCATTTGTTATTTGTGTAATTCACAATACATTGAAACATTAACTTAGGCTTTACCAAAATCTTAATCATTCTATCAAAATGGTAAGCAAGTTTAACGTATTCTTTCGTTAATCAAATTGTTGTAAAGCAAGTAGGTTAAATAAACATCCCTAGTATGCATGAAACAAATATCCGTACCGGTAGTTTTCATATCAAATCATGTATTAGAGTGATGAATTAATTGTTATTTCTTAGGTATTCGAAGTTGGCAGGCACCAAGACACAAGCTAATTGTCGTTTGTCTGGAACATTGCTATATCATTATATATGCTGTTATTTCATCGTAACATTTATCTATACACAGAACAAACAAACCACTCTCTTTGATCTGAAAACGAAATTCAGTTATATATTTATATTTTTAACAAACATGATTACGTAATTCATCACGTTGGCTCCTTATTCTACACATATCATATAATAATATGCTTGTTCTAACTTATATTCCAACCATGACATTCATTCTCATCAGAATAATCAATTAAAAGAAATAAAACGATAATACGTAAATGCTATGTTAATGATAATGATGATGACGAAAGTAATGAGTTTGATAATGAGAAAATGTGGATTTCGCAGTGAAAATAAAGGGAAGACGAAAACTACGAAAACAAATATTGTAACAATTAAAGAAATATAATTGTGTTTTTTTAAATTTCGGACACAGGATTAACATCATTTGAGAATTAAGCGTTGTAATATAGTGTATTTCTTTAAGTTTCGAGTTGCATCATATTGTAATACATGTACTATTTTTTGTATTGTTTTAAAGTAAATTTTATAACACTCTTCTTAATCATCTTATTGTTTTGGCTCTGTGGCATGCGTAACTATCAAAAAGCAACACAAGTATACCATTGCTAATAGTGAAACCCATGAATATAATGTTTATTTCGTATTTCTAACCTTTTAAAAAATTGTTAATATCATAATATAACAAATTGATTTTTTCGTACCAACAAATTTAATCTGCACTAGAATACTTTAAAGTGAGTGTGTTTTTAACTCAATCGAACAATGATTGGTTTCATCTACTTATTGATGGCTCCATTTCACAATGGTTGCTTCCATCTTAAAATGATTGATTTCATCTAACAATGGTTGGCTCAATCTAAAAATGGTTGATTTTCTCTAAAAATAGTCGATATCATCTATTAATGTATGATTCCATCTCACAATGGTTGGTTATATCTCTAATTTCAGATTTCATCTAACAGTAGTTCGTTTCCTCTTAAATTGATTGTTTTTCTTACATTTTCTATCTGAAAATAGCTAGCTCTTTTTTAAAACGGTTGGTTCAATATTACAATGGCTAATCCCATCTGACAATGCCTAGATTTTTCCTACAGGGGTTTGGCCCGGGATCACACTTTGACCGACAAGTGTTTACCATAAAGTTGTATCTATTTGGACAAGAGACCACACAATCAACTTTGTAGTCCCCTTCTTTTGATGAAGACCACTAGTAGTTAAAGATACAAACAAGAAAAATACCAAAGGAAATGGAAAGAAGAATGGAAAATACATAAATGTCCGCATACAATATAAAATAAAGAAGAAACAGCTAGCCTTAGCTTCCACAAGAAATAAAACGATTCCTCTTAAGCTTTGCGTAATATTGAGTACTGTTACATCCCCAGAAAGCATCTTTTTGCCACCCTTTGCTAAATCTATTCAATTGGAAAATAAGTGCGAATAATTGGATTATACAAGGAGAAAGCTTCACGGGAAATCAATTTCCTTTAACAGAACATATAAAAGAACATCATTATTTCGTTAAAGAAAATAGTATTTGATAAAGGCTAAAAGTGGTAGAGAAGGGGAAATGGAGACAATTCTATAATGGGGACAGATAGGTGAAGTGTTATCGATGGGTGATAGAAAGATAGTAAACATTGTTGAAAGAGCAAGAAAGAAGGAAATAGTTATCTTGCTCTGGAAGGAAATTTGGGTACAAAGCACGATGGTGTAAGCAAAAAGATATAGTCATAGACATTTATGTATTTTACATTCTTCTTTCCATTTCCTTTGATGTTGATGAAGATGTTGTTTTAACGTCGGCTTATTATTCCGGAAAATTATGATGGGTTAAACTTATAATGATGAAGTGGTCAACATGTTCATCCGGGAGAGGAAGGACGTGGATGTGAACATTGATCACATTGAGAGAATAAAACATGACATCTTACAAGTGGTCACACCAAGCTACCTGAATTTTCGGATCGTCTAAATATTGAACATTCTTAATTTGATTAATAAGCAGTCTCACTTATAGAACCCAAGCGTGTTTACAGATGTATAAACATTCATTAGCACCCATTTGTGATAAACAAAGCACATCTAAAAATGTTTTTCTACTATTATAAAAGATTATATTGACAGTAAGCGCACAAGGGGAACATTCACTGAAACATGCTTCTCCCCGTGAACGTGGAAAATAAATTATGATCCAAGGCATTTCGTATGCCAGGACCTTACCCGTTAAGTTTCTGACCCTCCTCCCCTACATGTAAAACATTTTTAGGCCGGACATACTGCTAACGATAACAAAAGAAACAAAAGAAACAAAATAGCAAAAATGTGTTTTCATGTTGTAACCTTTTTCAGAAAACCAGTCAACGCAGGATTTCAAATGGAAGTGACAATTTAATTAAGTTTTGTTGACAGGCATATCAATTACTGTAGCCCCTGGGTTTCGTAGAGTTGGACAATTTCCACTGCCCTGGTGAAAATGTCTGCAAAACTGCAGCACCGTCTAATGAGATTACTCTGTTTAATAGACTGGCTTTTCGGCTTCATATAGTTTCTGGATTGGTGATAATTTTTAGCTGGCATTTACATTTACACTATCTTGTATATTTGAGAAACTATGTGATAATGTACCGAAAAAAAAGTATTCGGATAAAGTGTTTCAAGTTACGCTTATAATTATAACAATTAAGCCATGCAATAACAACCTTTGTTCATCTCATCAAAACGGCCAACCTTCACAAGCACAATTATTACAAGACTATCGCGAGTTTTCAATGGCGTCCCAGGCTACTCCCCTACTTGTACAAATATCAAAAGTGTGATGCCAGCAATACGAAAGAAGCATTAGTAATATTGTTCGTCTATGATCATTTATATAAACATATTATACCAACCAAGACGTCAAACTACTATACATTTACCCATAACATACATTAAGATACTAGCGACTTCGTCGCGTCGGTATTATCCGACTTTCTATAAAAATTAGCTTAACAGACAAAAAGAAGAACAACAATAAAGTATTCAAAGACCAATTTCCCCATGCTACCACAATTTCGCCTATTGCATAAATACTATTAAAAATGCTCCCTGTGCCAAAACACATGCGCTTAGCGCCAGTATCATCATCGTTTGAAAAGTCTTGATACGCTCCTGCATTCTTCGAAAAGAATAATCATCGTCCAAAGTGGCGATTCGTATAACAACTTCCATGCTGAACAGACATATATAAAACATTATTTCCATTCGCATATAGCGCGTACGTCTGGGAAATTCTTGGAGTGCGCTTTCTGAATGGAAGTAAAAAGTAATGAGTAAGATGGCGACTTTAACCCCATTGAACTATAGACATAGTAAAATAATCAACAATACTTAACAATCATAGAATATACCAAATTACATCAAAAGAATTTTTAAACCATCTTTGGTAAGTTTGTTAACCCATGTTCAAACCCCAGCAAAATCCATCCAGTGACTTTTGAGGACATCATTACACAACCAAGCAATCATACATACAATTCAGTGTATATTGTTATAAGATTACGTAAAATGTAAGCAGTAATTGCATTTATAGTTAGCATGGTGGTCACGTATGTTATTTGTAGATCAATTCTTTCGAAGAGAATTAACCCACGATTGAACAAAGTCACCTCGTCTCCAATCATGTGTCTAACATTGTTACACAGGTAAACGTGTAGAGGGCTGTGAGGCACGTGCTGATTGGTTAAATTTGACAACATCTCACACAAGAGTGGTCTGTCTGGCACTTCCTATCTCCAAACAAGTGGTTCAAGATGTTCCTTATTCATGTTAGACAATCGTGAGAAGAATTATTTAACAGCCAAACTTCTTTGTCAAGAATGTAATTGAAGAGATGTAGAACTATTGAAGATTTGTCACCATTAAGAACCAAGATGTAATTTTGATTTATGAAAGTTTACGGAAACAATGTTGGTTATCGTATAGAATTTTAGATTCAATAATTGTATTCATAGTAAGTGAGTGTATTATATGCTCAAGAGGTTTACAAGGAACAGAGGTGAGTGAGACAGGACTATAGTTAGAGGCTTTGTGTGACCTTTCTTGAAGATGGGTGTTATGTGGGCCGATTTCCAATCCTGTGGACAGATACACTGATTTATAGAAGCTTGAAAGAGTATGGAGAAGGCTGGAGCACGTTCATAAGACAGTTCGTTTATTTAAAAGGAGGGATGCTGTCTTGGCCTGACGACTTAAAAGGAGTTATATCGTTCATGAGTTTGTAGACTCCTTATGGTGTCACTTGGATACTTGAAATAAGAGGGTGAGAAGGTTCTTTAAAACCAGCATTGGCAGCTTTTGTAGTGGAAAGACAGGAGAATAAAATAATGTATATTTTTTAATTTCAATAAAGTACATCATATTGAAGGTATCAAAATAAATGACAGCAGCACAAGTTCTTTATTAGCCACGGTAAAAATATTGGCACATCAAAATCAAGATTGAAGAAGAAAAAGTGTACCATTAACTTCAATGTCTTAGCATAGCTAATGGAAGTATCATCAAGTCCAAGATTGAACTAAGTGCTCGTCTTGCAATATCGTGTGACATAGCTTTTATGAAAGTGAGTAAAATCAAAATCTAGCCTTCAATGCTAAAGTGTGACTTTGACAGATTTTCATAGCAAAAAGAATAACATCATTGTTATTGATTTGACTAAAGAAAATATGTTTAATAAATAGCTAACCCGTCATTCGATTTGTACACGTCTGCAGAGCTAGATTTTATTTGACTTAACCCCTGTCTTCAAGATTGATATTTGACTGCGATTTTTTTTGCCAACGTTATTTGTAGAATTTGTTATAATCTTTCCGAGGTTAATGCTCAGCCTACTCAATACATTGTAACTGTTTAGTTCAGTCTATTCCATACGCAAAATTAGACAAAACGTTGTCAGGAAAGTATTTAAAAAACTACAAATTAGCAAAAGAATAAATATTTCGGTAAAGTTGAGTCAAATGTTTGTTTCCAATTTCGATAGTTCACTTGTTTTGCCGGGTTAACTGTGTTACACACTCCAGATTATTCAAAGACGTTGATGCTTCAGTCTCCTCTATTGGTCTTCAGATGATAACCACAAGTACAATAACTAATAGTTAAGAATGTGACTACATAAGATACACACACAAATATTTCTAAGATAAATTACTTGAACATCTTTTTTTTATACGGATTCAAAATAATCAGATCATTGTGACAGAATAATTTATGTAAAACGACAGCCTCTTTTAAAACCTTCTATCTAAGAATAGCTGGTCCACTCTTAAAATAAGATATGCTGTTCGTGCTAGAGTTCATCCACGTTCGATACTCGATATGTGTAAAAAAAAAGATTATCAAACACTGAGTTCTGCAAAGAAAAAAAACAACAACATTAAAACATTATTGATTCTGCCCTCGTCTCAAGTTCATTCAGGAGGCAAGGACTCACAAAAATATGAACAAAATAATGCCTGCAATTTACAAGCTAATGATTTATTCATCAGCCATAAAATAATAAAAATCACTGTGGGTTTTCAATCTAATACTAGTAATCTCCTGCAATAATGCGTTTCTAAAATCTAGAACCATGAATTATTTGCTTTGGCTGCATCGACTAACAACATTGTTTTTATTTCCTTCACGCCTCAATTAACTGCACATGTCACGTGATACTTCAATACGTATAGCCCGGATGTAGACACAAGATGTGACGGTTATAGACGCCACTCAAGTTATATGAAGTTATGCTGTAACGCAATCATGTACTATCACCTGTTAAAATTGTACTCATTGACTCTAAACTCAGTCTGCAGTAGATTATTTGTTTAAAATCTACTTCCGGTTGATCGATTATTTGTATAGCCTTTGGACAAAAGGGTTGTGGAACAGAAACTACAAGCGAGAAAAAAGCTGAAAATCTATATTAAAGATATACGAAATTTGCCTTGGTACATACAATATTCCTCAACTAAATCAATTATACACCTCTTTACCAATGATAGATTCTGAGCATAAATATTCCTTTGTTATCAACCTTTTTTGTGCAAAATTATCTAACAAAGTACGAAATAACAAAACAAATAGAAAAATATGTCTATATAACGTATTCATTTAGTCTTATAATACCGAGCGAGTGAAAATCTGACTCAGACTAAAAAACAAAGTACACAGATATATAGATAATGAGTTTTAAAACCGTGTTATTTCGACTTTGCTCTTTAATGATGTGACAATGTTTTCAACACTTTTGATATTATTAAAAACATTTAAACTAAAGTTAAACAATCTTTTCTAAATCAATTGTAGAACATTTAAATTCCATTCTAGCTCATTTTTATTATATAGTTATTATTGTATATTTTATAAGTTTGTTCTGTTGGACTTAGGAGGTCATTTTGTATTAGTCATGTAAACGTAAGGTTACAGTAATTGTTGTTTTTGCACGCAGAAGAAAGTTAGCTGTTATCCTACAGCCTATCGAGCGGCTTTGAATGTTTTTTGTAAAGACATAGTCTACCATACGACTGAGTTTCTGTTTAAACAATTGTTTCATGATTATGTCAGTCTATGCTTTTCAAGCTTAAAGTATGTGTGTGCTTGATAAATGTACTTTGAAAGTTTCTGTCACTTTACAAAGTTAAATGGATGTAGAAACGATGCAAGATACCAACAAACTAAACTACATGGACTGAACCAGTGGAACATCAACACCAGTATTTCTTTTGCATATCATATATCGTTTTGTTACTTCCAACAGATCTTTGTTCTCCACTTTATCTTTATCACCTTTATTCTAAACATAGGGTTGGTTTTGACACAACTCCAACTATGTTGGCACCTAATCATCATTGTCCTACGAGGATAAGTGTGAAAATAAGCTGTCAACAAGCTTCTTAACAATTTGTATTCGTTGAAAATGAGTGACATTATTTGCCTGACCTGGTTTCATCTATATTTATATTTGCTTTTAAGACGTAGGTATGTAGGTAGGTGGTAGGTAGGTAGGTAGGTAGGTAGGTAGGTAGGTAGGTAGGTAGGTAGGTTGGTTTAGGGGTTATTTGAGAATTCATACTATTCTTTGCACACCTCGCCACCAAAAAGCACGACTTTAAAAATTCCCATACTATTTTTAAAAGTTCTCTAAATACCTTAGCATGTGCTTTGTGGGGGTCTCTGCAGTTTTCATTTGTGTTGCTTGTTAAAATAAAAAAAAATAACTCCATTTAAAAAAGGAAGTTCGAAGACAGTCCTTCTTTTGTTGGACACCAGAATGAAAATCTTCCTCTGGAGCTAATTTTCGTCTTCTGCTGAGCTGACTCTTTGAGGTAGGACCCGGTTTTAAACAAACAATATTTTTTGTA
>JAUUEB010266593.1:0-13187 GCA_032362205.1 Clione limacina | reverse complement strand
ACTATGGCTGTAATCCCATTGCATACACACACACAAATAAATAAATAAACACATTTTGAATTATATTATGTAGATACCCTTTCCTTTACAATAATTACGATTTAGTTTAGACCCCTTTTGAATACGCACTCCTTTATGCTCTTTTAATCCATTTACGTCATTGTGATCTAAAGACTACGTGTACCTTGATACCATCTCACAGTGAATTGGACAGTTTAATCAAAGTTTTCGATGGAACACTCAGGTTGACATTTACTTGGGTGATCGACTTAGACTGTCACCACATCAATACACCAGGATCCTACTTAACAATGACACCGTCTAGACGAGCCATTAGGAAGAGAGTTTAAACATGTTTGTTCTTGATCGAAGAAAATGTCGGATTTCTTAACGGTTGCTAGGATACAAAACTAACAGAAGGAAACAATTATTTGATCAAAGTAATCTTATTTCACCCTTGTCTGCTCATGGGAAAATAATTTCCTTTATCTTGATTTTTCTTGTTTTCTTGGTCTCTTTCTCTCTCTCTCTCTCTCTCTCTCTTTTTCTTTGTTCTTGGTTTCTTTTTGTGTTTCTTTCTAGATTTCATTCCTAGGCTGCTTTATTGGTTTCTTTTTTGAATACTTCTTGGTATCTTTCTTTCTGCATACTAACTGTAAGTCTATATTTGTAAGCCTCTCATTGTTTTGCTCAATTCCTTTTCTCAGCAAGTTTACTTTAAAAAAATTAAGATTCTGACGTAAATTGAAAATGTTTATCTGTCTTAATCGAAATTTTTGAGACAGCAGATCTCCTGAAATCTACTGTTCACAATCGTTCTCAATCGTTCTAAGACCGTTTACTCAAAACCTTGTTTTTTCATGAAAGGTAAAAAGAAGGCCAATAACAACTCAATTTTCCATCGAAATACCTTCATTCTTTGTATCAAATGTTGGTAACAGTGTCTGATGTGAAAAATGAAACACAAAATATTTTTTTAACTGTGGAACATTTTGATAGGGAGTGTCACATATACGTTTCTCTTTCTTCTCTCTTGTTATAGAAAAAAAATATATCTAAAGTTGTGAATGGTATACGAGTAAAATAAATTATTTTCCTTAAACAAGCAATGGCTTATTTATTTTAAACCATGCTGATAGCTTACATTTCAAGTGGTGTTTACTTTTTCAGGTTTCGTTAAAATTAACACAATATTAATGTCTGTAGTTTTCCCATAGCGCGGATAAAACACTTTATATAGGGATTATGTCCACAAACTTGAGTCGATCAAATAGCGAAAATTGTTACACGTTCTCCCGCTTTTATATATTACTCGTTACATTTATCAGACGATACTTGAAACTTTCGGTACACATAACTGCATTATGAAATACTTAGGAATGCTTCCTATGAAAATAAAAATCATATAAGGACATGGGCTATTTAGACATGCATTTAGGCATGCATATATTTGATATGTCTAAAATGACTATTTATGTTACGTTATATTCTGAGTTTCTGCTAAAAAACCTCCGTTTGCTAGGAGTACAGGAAAACCAAGGTTGAACCACCCAGTCCAACATAATGAATGAAAGCCCAAATTTACTGCGTTTGGCAAACAATGCAAAAATGTGGGTTATTTAGAGAAGTGAAACCTGACGTGCCTAAGTTGTCATATTCTACAACTTCTTCATTGTTGAGCATTCATACGATGCATATTGAGTTTCAATGATCAACATTCTATGTACGCTGTGACTAAACAAGGTTAATAATTGAACGGAAAGATTATACATTTAATTTGGCTCTTAGTTCGAAGGCCAGTATAAGAAGGTAGAGCATATCCCTGGATACAAGGGCCGTCAGTGTGACTGGCGTATCCACTCCGAATCCCACCCCTTGTGTAATTACTCGGACCATTTCTGATATTTGACATCTTGATTGTAGCCAAGCGTAACGTTGAGCAGAAAATTGTAGAAAATTGTAACTATGCAAGACACGTGGTCCGGCAAATGGACTGATAATATTGAACAGGCAGCCGATAGCATAATCCTAGAGGAACTATATGACGATCTCGAAGCAATTTATAGACCTCCTACCAGTGGAAATTCCCCTTTATTGGCTCAATATGCATCAAAGTTGTTGACTGAGAATAATATTTTAAAGAAAAGATGGACTGAACGCTCGGATAACGTTCTCAATCACCTTTCAATTATAAGAGACGAACACTGCTATGGATGCATTTCCTACAACCCCTGAAGCGCACACAGCTATCAAACAGCTATCCAGCTGAAAGACCCTCAAATTCTTTGCTGTCCCAGGTGAGCTATACAAGGAAAGTGGAAATCACTTTTCAATTCCATTACCACCTTTAACAAGTCAATCTGAATAGCCAAATAATTTTCGTAAAAGTCTTTGCTGTGAGGCAGTTTAAAGAAAACAATCTGATCAAGAATACAACTTTTGTAGATCTCACAAAATCATTTGATACCGAGAGGGACTGTCGAAAAGCATGGCCAAGTTTGGGACTCTGGATAAATTCATTTTTAATTTCTTTTTTTTGCAAAGACATGTAAGCCATTGCATCAGCTGATGGAGAATCCCTATTTCTGTTCATTTTACAAACGGCGTGAAACAAGGCTGCGTTCTTTCCACAACACTCATTATGTGTTTTAATGCCTAATTTGCATTTCCTGACAATACAAAGTCAATATCCATCAAATGTCGCACAGAATAAAATGATGTAGTCAACATATTAAGGCTGAATGCAAAACATCAAGTGCACCTGGATCATTTATATGGTATTCCTTTTGGCAGACGACTGCATTCAAAATTACGCAAGAAAAAGAAATATTATGGACATAATACCTTCAGTATAACAATATTCGCTTTGCACAGAGTAACTTTATTTTTGTTTATACAAATAAAATCGTATTTTTCTTGAAATGTTCTGCAAAAACGAAAAGTGTTACCTTAAAAGTCTACACCTTCACTGCCAGTCGCCATTGTGATTGCATTTTAACAGTAAACCTTTTCCACATTCTTCTCCCCCGTTGCTAGATTAAGATAACTGGAAATATACTTTCGGCGAAAGAGATTCAACATTGACAGGGGATGCAAAAGCGTTGGTTGTTGCAATTTAAATGTCAGTCAAGTTCACCAACGTAGATAAAGGACAAGCAGTCTGGACTTCCTGACGGTGAGAAGGACAACAAAGCAATGGCGAGAGTATTTTTAGGAATTGTTCAATCCGCAGAACATCCCAGCTTGTGAGACATACCTAGAACTCGACACCTTAACACAACTTTAGAAACAAGTTGGACATCAAAACGTTTGTAAATGTTCTAGATTGTTCTCAACTGTTGACTACGCTATCAGGGCGTTATTCAGCCTGGTAAAACAAACTCCTCACATACAGAATTATGCATGATGAAATGGAATACCGGGGCTAACTGACCAATTTGAAGTGGAGACATGTGTTCGGCAAGCATGATTACTCCCCACACTTTTCTTTTTCTCCTGCCAGTTGGCTGGATAATGCAGTAAGCTACATGAGTAAAGTATAAAGCTTTTCAAAGAACTATTACAAGGCGTTTGGGGTATCACAGAGAACTGGACTTAAAATTCACGGTAGGAAACCAAAACACCTTCGGATAAACATATATCATGCACAATGATGTTCCTAAATGTTATCCTTATATATATTTTCGCCTTTGTAAATGCTACCCTAGATGATCAAATATTTAAATCTTAGCTCCAAGGTTCCATAATCATATTATGTTACTATAAACTGGCAACTTGCCTAGGATTAGTTGGATTCTTCATAAAAGGAATAATCAGATTTTAGTGTGTCTTGACAACAACGTCAGCTTTGAAGGTGTTTTCTAAATAAAAATAAAAAATGCACTCGTTTGCGGTCACTATAACACAAAATCCCAATCAAATGTGCTAGTTATTAGAATCGAATAATGTTTATGGACTTTTGGTAATTTGGATAAGAGAACTTTGGTAAACAATGGTTCCAACGCGATTGTTGAAAATGTAAAATGGCGCTAGGTTATGCTTTATTAAATACAAAAACCCTCGGAAAGAACGATCTCCCCTAGAAAGTTTATAGTTAGAAAGAGGCATAAATGTTCAATAGATAGCCAGCTCAAGAGTGGTCTTGGATTATAAATCTAGACGCTATATTTGAAATGAGAGATATTTTGTAACATTATTTTTCAAAAGAATCGAAAGTGCTTCCCATTGAACAGCAGTAAAATATTTCGTAACCCATTATGGTTTTTAAAGAAATATATTTGTGTGTGTTAATGTTGTGTGTCAGTAGAAATAAGATCACACTTTTTCCAACCCAGGAAAGACACGAGACAGATCTCAGCAGGACATTGAGAGCCAGCATGTTGTAATAATTTACGCTAAACTAACCCAGTCTTTTTCCTAGACATCGCCTGGACCGAAAAGACGCACTTATGCTTTGAAAGTCAATTTCAGTATCCGAGTCAGCCTGTCAGAAATGTGCGCCATGCTTTTAGAGGCATGTGTCTGGATAACCCATACCACGTGGTTGGCATATGTGTGGGACGTGTGGGGAATGGTGGAAGAAATATCGAACAGACCTTTGATCAAAACGAATAAGAGAAAACAAAACAAATGTAAGTAAATGTTGTCTATGCACATTTTTACAGGTGGGTATTGCTTTAAGAGAGTGCGTAGTAAAGCAACTAAATAAATAATCATAGAATTTGGTGTTAGACAGTCTGCGCGTCTGATATAAATAATCTGCTCGACATTTACAAATGATATGCTGCATATAAACACAAATCAGTCGGCGATCTAAACAAAATGCTTTTGGAGCTGTAAGCAAGATGTCTGAAGGTGTTTCTTTTCAGCGGAAAATACTTGCTATAACGTTAAAAACTTGTGGTAACTAATTCTTTATCATTGCTTATTTGCTTCTCTTAAAAAGATAATTTTACAATTGATACTCATGTATATTTGTAATTATTTCTATGATTTAGTTACAAGGCATTCTGCCATTAAAAAAAGTTAAATCTATTGATTTAGTTTAATATGATTAATTTTCATTTGTTTATATTGAAATGACGATTGTAAAATGCTGACATGTTGATTTTTTTCTAGTTTTATTTCTGAAATTAAAGCTTGAAGGGTCTGTATCTCGTCATTATGAAACACTTTTTATTTTATGGAGAACAAATAATAAGCGAGAGAAACAGAAAGGGGATTGAGAACTATAATCCAAAATCTAATCCGATTACCAAAATATAAATTGAAGTTTTCCGCCCGCTACTGTACGTGGTCTTTATCATTACATTTAATTTTGACTCAATCATATGTTAAGAACACACTCTTAGAAACATGACCTATAAGATTCAATATAATGTTGCTACAAGGAAAGTGTCAACAATATTAGAAAGTATTCTACCTAAAACGTCAAAGGTACTAATTGTTCAACTCGCTCACAGAACTTTGTTATACCCCTAGATTGTATTCTCTATATAATTCAATGTATTTATCGTGCAGTAATATTCCCATAACGGACGGGAACCATGATATTTTGCGCGTGCATCATTGCCTTGAATCGTCAATTGCGACGACAAGAAAAGCGGAAATTATCGTCAATCGTTTTCCGACTTTTGGGAAACTACCTTAAACCATTTTCCGAGGTTTGAGAAATCAAGAATAGAATTTTGATTTTGTAGGCAATTTAAGAAAATGTGCCGGTACTGAGACTCGAGCCCATGCCCATGGTATTTTAATCCGATGCCTTACCAACTGGACTAACCAGCTAATAAAGACTTTGCGCAGAGATCTGTATATAATTACAAGTACACGATTATCAAAACGAAACCACTTCGCACCTATTTCAGCACCTCAAAGCACGAAATGTAAATACATATCTAAAAGAAGCGACAAAGAGGATGTCAATGAAAGATCATTCTTTGTCGAATAGACTTGCATATTCTTCTTCGTAAATCTTTCTTCTTCTAATCACGATGGAAATTCGTTTACGGGGTAAAATAAGGAATTTAATAAATCTTACTATCTTACAGGTGACACTTGTACTTCATGAAATAATTAAATCGAAAGCTAATTAATTATTACAAGAAGTAGGCGTACCACTTGTAAGACAATAAGATTGATTAAATACATAATAAGAATTTCAATAATAAACCATCAAAGATCACATATTGACAGAAGAACCCAAATGGTTTTAGACCCGGTTTTAGTGATAGGGAGAGAATATTATGTTTCAATAATTTGGTCCAAAACACATACAAAAATAAACCAAGAGCTATTTACATGTTTCATAGACTACTCAAACGATGTTTATCACGCACTCACAACTGATAAAAATGTGTTGTAAAAATGGTATAGACGTCAAGGACATTCGCATTATTTGCAAATATTTATTGGGAACAGAAGGCGGCAAAAAGAATCCAAAACGAACTGTCTCCATTCACTTAGATATGAAAAGGAATCAGACAGGGAGGCATCTTGTCCCCATAATAATAAATAAAAAATAAAAATAATATACAGCATTTATAATGCGCATTTCCATTTTTACAAAGTGCTCAAAGCGCAGTCCTTAAAAAAAAATTCAACAGCCATACAGAGTGAATAACATAATTTGACAGTTTTTCAGCAGTCAGTCATTAAACAATGATGTACAAAAAGATATTCAGTCATACAAATATATCAATAACTCCAACTCAAATTGTAAATATGAAAGAAAACAAATTTTAAGTAACAAATAAAAAGTCATGAATTGTGATGCTAAATATCATAAACCTGAGTAAAAAGATGGTGTTTGAGCTTTTTTTTTAAAATAGCAATGCTCTGGACGCTTCTTATTGTAAGAGGCAATTGATTCGATACGTGTGGACCAGTAAAAGAGAAAGATATCTCACCGTATGACTTTTAAGAGGGCATAGGTTTAACATCAAAGTGTCAGTTGATGACCTGAGTGCTCTGCCAGGACAATAAACTTCCAAAAGATCCCTATGATAAGCAGGTGTAGTGTCATTTAGACATTTGTAACAAAGAATGGCTACGTTATACTGAATTCTTCGTTTTACTGGGAGCCAATGCATTTTTTTAAGAATTGGGGTAGCATGGTCTTTTTTCCTTCTTTCTCTTAAAGCGTTTTTAAAGACTCCAAGTCTCTGCTTAAATTGCCTTATTGGATGTTAGAGATCCACTCGTAATTTAGAGATACTGATGACAAATCAAGCATCCACTCTAAATCCCAATATAATTTACTAGTGATTGTAGTATTAGTAAGCTAGACTAAATTCAATTTAAACCTGGTCTGATGGTGCTGTTAAAGCCGTTAAAACTTATCACATCCTGCATTCTAGACGCCAAAGGGCAATATTGGATCGATGTAATGTCAAAGGTTGTCTTAGACATATTATACGTGATGGGAAATACCAGGAAATGTGAGTATTCGCCTATACAAATTACATTAAGAAACCTAGTACTTTCGTTCGAGTTCCTAAGTAAGTTGTCAAACAGTATTGATCAATACATAGTTTCTCAGTTTATAACATTATTGTCAATGCCATATAGGCACAGCATAATACTATATATAGGAGACAGACTAGGAAGGCGATTCTCGTATGATTCTTTGAGTGGTTGGTAAACTAGTTTTAAATTTCTGAACAAGCATTGTTATCTTTCTGTATTTATAGATCTATGTACAAATAAACCCCTCAGTTCTACCTCAGTACTCGATTCCAAGCCAAAACCCGGTATATGATGTATCAGTTATAAGTTACCAGTATCTTCTTATACTAGCATCTAATAAAACGTTATTGTGTAATAGCCATTCAATACCCTACAGATTGGTTGATTGTTATTTGTTACTAGTGATTTTAATCAAATGAAGTTGCTACGTTTTTCGTTTGTTCGTTTATAGCTCGATGACAGCAACCAAGGATCGAGCCTGAAAACTTTGGGCATATCTGTCGCTTGTTCCCCGTCCGAGCCACTAACCACTACACCAATTACTGACCTGAATATACATTACATTTTCTTCTAAAAACAAAACTATCTGACTTGTGAAATGTTACTGATCGATAACATCCGTGATTGCTTTATATGTACTAAATATACCACGTTAAATCCTCGGTTGTTGCTATGTTCTATTGCCATATTAATGAGGTCGTAAAGCCTGAAATACACTTATATGGATGATCTCATTTCCTTCGTTTGTAAATCACCTAATGACACTATAAAGCTGCTATAATAAAACGATATGAATTGGCTGACCTTATACGTCGTACTGCTATCAAACGGTAACAATTCATAACATTTTAAAAACAAATGAATCAAATCAAAGATTTTCATATATAAAACCAAACTGTATTTCATTCTTTAGATTATCAAGAGAAATGCAATTTACGAATGTGAGTTCATCCCGAAAGACATGACTTTTGATTGTATCTTGTTTTTCTGGTATCGATCAAATCAGTAGCCCCCGAAGTCAGTTTATTTATCCTCTGCAAGATTAACATCGATATTTGATTCATTGTTAGTGTAATATTGCTGAAGAATCGGGACAAAGTATATATAAAAGAGACGTGGTATTTTAGACTAGATTATAAGAGAGACTAATTCTATAACATCGAATCAGAGTGTTTTTTTGGTTGTTTTTTTATTCACGAGAACTCGAATCAGAGTTAGATACGTATGTGTGTTTTTATTGAAACCAAAAAGTGAAAGAAAAACCGATAATTTGGCTAAATTCAGTTTTACATTAATGTTTATGCTTAAGTGGTATGACTTCTTTACAGATATTCATAACTAAATTTATCTATAAAGAAACTCAAGCTAGCAAATGTTGTTTCACTGTATCCTGGTATATTTGTTGTCAAAAGGAAACGTGTTTCAAACTGTTGTTTACAAGTAAATATGCTATTTTGAATCCAGTTATCCGCTGCTGGTCATCAGAGTAAACAACTTTAACTTAATGTTACTTTTTTCTGTAAAGCAGTTGGTAACATGTTTGCGTCAAAAAATTTGGTTATGTTTCATGATTAGACAGAGTCTAAAATAAATATGACATGAAAGTAAAGTGTGGGCACTCTGTCTAATCATGAAACTTAAGAATCGAGAAAGTACCTTGCGCCTTAGACAAATTTCTAATTTGGTTATGGACGTGAACAATAAACACAATCTTCCAAATAATGTAAGCCACTTCTGTCGATATACAAGTTAAATGAGTATAATTCTATTTATACCGACCTGCCTTCATTGCAAACCTGAGGAAGCTTTGTGTCTCCTAACGTTATTGACTTCGAATTTCAACCACTAAAAAGGATGGCAATATACAAATGGATTTTATTTACATCTTTAAATATGACATTTACTTCCTGTAAACAACTGCTTTCCTAAAGTATTTTTGTAACCAACTTTTGTTTCAGTGTTATTGATTATTTGGCAGGACTAGAGCATAGGAAAAGCATTCTGAATAAAACTGTTGTTGTGAGGACTGGTCCACTTTTTATTCATCGGTTCATATTAACAGGCTCAATTCGTGATTTCAAATTGGGATGTCACCTAAGACCACCGCCAATTGACATTGTGTTGGACGATATAACGTTGGGAGATGCCACTGCACGGATTGAGACCAAATGGGCGTAAGCTACTTTGGTAGTGTCTGATTGTTTATTAGAGCTTGTTAATGGTGGTTAGATCAGTTCTCCGTGAATCATTTACGACTGTTCTTTACGTTTAGTGAACCAAAAAGTCTGTTTAACGGGACATCTAGTTTTTTTTTAAATCTTTGTAAAAATAGACATTTACCTGATATACTCCATGTCATCGGGTAACCTAGGTAGCGTTTGTTAATTGATTTCAATTATAACTTTCTTTACAGAACTTAAACTCTTTTGAGGACCCTAATACTTGGGCATTTCATTTTGAAGAATTCAATCTTTAGGCTGCACTGATTGTTTGAATTCCTTTTTTTGGAATAACCAATATTTTGATATCGATATTATGTTACTTTCATTTTCTCATTGAGGTAACAATATTCTTATCATCATGACAAAAATAAACTTGTTGCACTTATAATGTTTTAAAAATACTGAATACTTGCAGGTGTACTCATCGTTCATAATATACTTTTAAAGTTTACTGAACAAAAAAGCTTACGCTGTTTACATAAGTGATATGTTTCTAAAAGTAGGAGCTACATATTTCCTTGGTAAATGTCCCAAAAGACTATCTATCGGACCAACAATGCAACACTGTCGCAAACTGTCTTTTTTGTTTTAATATTTCTTGAAATTGAAAAATATATGACCTTGACAAACAAATGTTTATCATATAACGAAAAAATGTTGTTGATAACGATTTGACTTTCCTTCGACATTTATTTGGGATATCAAGTTAAGTAAGATGATCAAACAGTCATATCAGCTTGCCCCTCGTTTTAAGCCACGCTATTTACAGCCTGGTTAAAACACAAATCCTTGTCCTTCTTGTGTCTTGTGTTTTGTGTCTCCTGTAGCCAATAAAATATCATTTTTTAAATTGGCACAAAACTTGAAACTATTAGTAAACATAATTCCTATAAACTAAGCAAACTGCGACAGGCCATCAACATAAAGTCGACTGCAAAGGAATTCAGCAAAATGAGGAACAACTATATCTGTCCAACCAACGTACAAAATACATAGAGCGTACATGAAAACGGACACCAAAGGCTTTGGTATAACTTAAAACTGCATTAAACATGGGTCTGATATATATATCTATGCTCAAGAACCAATTGTGCTATACGTCACCATTCACCATATAGTTTTTTTTCTTCACTTTCATGTTTTATATTGTACATGCTTTGATTGGCAAAGCAAGAGCGTAAAATAAACATTTGAACTTGACCTGAATACATTGGACAGAACGGTCTTTCCTCAAAATGTTAGAGCAGTGGTTCTCAACGGGGTCGGTACCGATCCCCTGAAAACGCTGGAGATACCAGGGGGTCGCTGATTTGAAAATTTAGATTTGGGAGTCGCTGGGAATCGCTCGGGGGTCTTATTGACCTGTTTGCTTTTCTAAAGAATACTGCGGGAAGCTTAAAAAGGAAGATTGTAGGCATGCAGTCATAATTCCGCTTCTAAATGTTGATAGTACAGGGCCGTCTTCAAGCCTCTTTTAGAAACGATTTCTAAATAATAAAATTAAACCACTTACGATTAAAAGTTGAAGTGAACACCATTCAAATATAAATTTGTACACATCGATACAAGCGATTTTACCAGGACAACTGGCTTATTAAAAAATAACAACACAATTCCAACAGAAAATGTTATTTTTCTGCCACAGATTGGCAAGATATAATAAGACGTTTATCCAACATCGATCAAACAGGACCGCAAATTTGGTACCGTATTTGAGTCTACAAACAATAAGATATTTACACTGTAACTATTAGGTAAAACCAGAATTACCATAATATCTATGATATCAAGGGGATTTCATTTAAATATTTTGTTTTCTGATATTTATTCCTAACAAATCACTTATAATTTCGGTACAAAACTGACCTGAGAGGTACACTGTTTCAGTTTTGTACCAAAATTATATCTATACTCGTTTGAGGCTCTCTGGGTTATTCAAATACATTCCTTCTGGGACGTTTTAGAATATTTAACAAATCACTTTACTTAATTATCAGTGTACATGTTTTCTTGTCATGTTTGTACTGGACATATAATTGTATTCAAAAGTCTCATATGACTTAACTATATTCCAGTTGTATTGATTATGTTTATGTTAGATGTCTGGTAGGACCAGGATCATGCTCATATGAGAAGTATTTAACTCTTTGAATACGGCAGGTCAACTCATGTGGTTTCTGAATAGACCCATAGAAGCCGCACACAATGTCAAGTGGCCCTAACATGTGAGTGTCTCTAAGTTGTCTAGTGTGTAAGTATAGAGCATTTGCGATATCTCCTTTTTTAAACGATACGCCATGATATTTAAATCATTCAAGAATCAAAAGATTCATCAAACCATCACTTTGAGACAAACCTATATAATAACATATAATTTAATAGAGATGTTTTGAAAAAAATCTTACGGAGACATTGTCTAGTGATCGGTTGCTTGACCTGGGAGAGAAAAGTTGAGATTATAACCATACTGGCATTATTTCTATTTCTAACTGTTGCTGTTTAATTATTAGTTATGTTTGCTACTATCTAACACTAAAGACATATCTCATGAAATATCTTCATCGATGATATATTTTACAAAGACACAGCGGTAGATCTTGAAACTGATTCTTAAAGCTTGTTGCTAGACTCTTAGAGAGAGATATCGATGACAAATCAAAAATCCATTTTAATTTAAACTACAATTTAAGAATGATCGTAATGGAATAGAACAGGTGTTAGTAAGCTAGACGAAAGGGAATTTGAAACTGGTCTTATAGTGCCAATAAAGCCTTTAAAGCTCGAAATATACTGGATTCCAGTCGCCAAAGAGCAATTCTGGATTGATAGGTTGTCAGAGGTTGTCTTACACGTATTATAAGTAATGGGAAATACCAAGAACTGTGAGTACTTGCCTATACAAATTACATTAGGAAGTCAAGCACTTTAGTGTCAAGTCACTAATCGAGTTGTCGAACAATAGTGATCACTAGTGGCTTTGTACCCGGTTTTACTCGGGAAGGATACACAAATAAAGAACAAAAAGAACAAACTGACTTTTTTACAACCATGTAGACCTCTCTCCCTCTCTCTCTCTTCCGCGCTGTGCGCAAATATGCCCCTAACCCGCTTTAAAAATCACAGTTTTGAACCAGCCTGTATAGCAAACCGTTGAATATTTTTTTAATAAGACGGAAATAGACCTGTGCATTTACTGAACGTGCAAATTAATCAATTCCGAAAGATGGTTCATATTTTTTCATGATTAATCGCAGGTTCTTTACAGATATAACCTAGTAAGGCTAGTAACTTTTCTTACAGTTGACCGATTGTCACCAAAAGCTTAACTGATGATGAAACATGCATATATGCATATATTTACCAACATTTTGCTTAAGTTTCAAATTAATTGAGTTAAAACCATGGCTGAAATCCTATAACATACGAATACACACATTTCCTTAATGGTGTGTATTTTACAGAGGAATTATTTTAAAACGTAGTAAAACTAAATTGCTA
>JAUUEB010266482.1:0-10115 GCA_032362205.1 Clione limacina | reverse complement strand
AATCCATGCCCCCCCCCCCGTCATAGTTGTGGCTACTTGCTTGAAACAAAAATACTTGTTTGTTTGGGGTGGACTGCTTTTGATGTAAATGGTAACATTCTCTTTATGATTTGGAAACATAGAGGGGGGGAGTTGATACGTTATTCTTCTTCTGTTAAGCAACTTCTTATGAAATTGGGTAACACCGAAGCGACGAAGTCGCTATCTATAACAATATACACTGAATTGTATGCTTGCGTCTCAATTGAAATGGAGGTATTTTGCGCAAAGTGTTAATACCAATTTTTTGTTTTGTTTCTTCTGTTGGTTGAATGCAGGGGTGTACTCAGGCTTTCAATACTGAAAGAATATTGACACGGAGCACTATTACCAAAGGTATTAAAATCATAAAGAGATATAGTCATTAGGACACTGCTTTCTTCCTTTACTTATTAAAACTGTGGCGCGAAGCGCCTGAGTTTTACGTGTTGGTCAGTTTTTACAACACTTTTGCATTGGAATCTCAGTGGGGAATGAATAATATCTTCTTCTTCATCTTCTCTTGAGCTAATTTTACAGAAGTCGGGTAACGCCGACGTGACGAAGTCGCTAGTATTGAATAAAGCTCTGAAAAAACAGAATCGTTTTTGACATTATTTAATATGAAAACTATAAAAGGACATTAACATAGTCAAATCTTATCTAATCTGTTAAGAATATCACTCAGTTTATATACACTATGCAGAGTTGTATGAATTTGTTCTATCAATTTATGATTTTGTGACTTTCTGTCGCAGGGTCAATTCGTAGTAATTATCGACAGTTCATAAAGGACTTTGATTTCACAAGGAGGTTAACAGTTTATTGTGTACGTCTTTCTTTCCAGTTTTGATAGTTAGGTAGGATGGACATATAGGTTACTGGAAACGACAGATTTAAGTATGGTTATTTGAACTGATCGATTGATATAATATATGGAAAAAATAGACAGAAAAACAAACAGACAGGTCAACTAACTTATGGACACATACTTTTATGGATTGCTGGATAGAAGAATAAATTAAATGCTTACATGTGAAAAAGGGAGGTCATACAAAGAGAAGGAAATAACACAAAGATTGTTGTGGTCTCCGTAAACAAAGTTTTTAATCACCATTTATTTTTAGCAATATGTCACTGTGTAAACACACTATTTATCATTGTGCCTGATTCTTCTGTTGTGCTTGGGCGCGCAACTCGTTAAGTGCCCATCCGTTCATTTATGGGAATGGTTTAGCCCGGATGTTTAATATGGGAGATATGTTTTCAATACTTTAATTTCTTACATTATCGTTAGAATAATTATATCAAACAGCATGTTTAGATCACCCAAAATAAGCTATTGAGTGTATATTATACATTCCATCCTTTTTTATTTGTTGCCAAAGCTTAAAACTTTTTAATTATAGCATTCTGATTCCATTTTTTGAAAAACTTGATATCAAATAATCCAAGCAAAAAAGTATTTGATATTTTTTTGTGCATTTTCAAAATGATCGTATCTTAATGTTTATCATCATCATATGCACTAACTCGACACGACTGCTTAGAAAAAATATTTTAAAGTGTCTTTCTTGGGGATTTTTGTGAGTGAAATGCTTTTTAAATAATGTTATTAAACACCGTATACAGTACATTAAATAGTGAATACTTGCTAGCTGACTTTATCTTCCCTATTCATGGCACACAAGTTAGATATCGATAAATGAATATCGATCGAGTTTTAACGAGATCGATATCTAACGAGTGTGCTATTAATTGGTAAACCTCGTGATTTTCTTGTGTTTGTCAGAACTCGTGAGGTAAGGCAAGCGGGTTGTATTCCTTATGTATTTCTTTTCACTCGCATTTTTCTTGCATTATTTATCAACATTAAATGAAACTTTGTATTTTAAGATTCCTACGACACTGTTCTTAACATATCGCCGATTATTTCTGAGCACTTGATTTTACTGCCTTTAGTCCGCAAGCAAACGTTCAAAATATTTAGGATCGCAAAGTTTTGTGTGAAAGAAACATTAAAACAAACTCCGGTAAAGTAATGGGGATAATAATAAATAACACTCATGAAGCGCATTTCCATGACTGCTCAATGCGCTTTACAATGACATAAGTACATTGTCTGTTAAACAAGACTGGGACAGATCCTGGTGAAAAAGAGTTATTGATTATTAAGGCGACACAAAGTATAATTCTACTAGCACATGTTTTTTAATAAAGGCGTAGAAAGGGGATCAAGAGTACACTCTAGGAAGAAGATCTCAAAATACATTAGAGATTAATAGAGGTGCAATGAAACCCCCATTCTCCCCTAGAAAATGATCAGCTTCTTAATTTATGTTAACAGTTGCTTGTGGTCGCTTTGATCAAAGCCGTTAGCCAACACCTATAAAAAAGTTCATTGACTCATCTCATTAACCGGACAATGCCTCACGCTCGCGGTTACGCATTTAATTGCTCCCAGATGGGCGCTTGTACGGTAACTAATTGAGCGATATAGAAAGAACATTTGGCGCCTTGTGACCCTTACCCCTTTAAATAGCTCTGAAACACATGAATGACTTCATGAATTCCTCGCACCAAAAAATGAAATAATAAACATAATTGTCATGGATCATTTTTTTACATCATGCGGGAGGAATCAATAAAGTTCTTTGTGTGCTTCAAGGTCATTTAAAGGGTAAGGGTCACCCGGCGCTAAACTTTCTCAACATCAAAAAGTTGTCCTTGAAGTGAGCACATGTAAATTATTCCTCTCGTGCTATTTTTTCAATATCATAGTACATGAAAACAGTTACCGCAGCAGAGGGCTCATGTTTTCTTTGGCATTATTTAATCATGATTTTCTTGATCCTCTTGTAGATCTTACTGAAGTCAACCTTTGCCCGATTGTCCTTCTTTTTCTCTTGTTTTAGTTTCCTCCTTTTGTCGCATAACTCAACATTTTTTTTATGTGATCCAATGTTTTTTCTTTGACATTTTCTTGTCCAATATGTCAGTTGCTGCACCGACTATCATCTATTTAAATCTATTGACACCAGTTTGAAGGTCAGTTTCTGCGTCATAAAACATCAGCAGTGGTAAACATTTGCCCCCAAACGGCTGCTTTGTATAGATTTGCTATACTTGAGTAAATAAATAAAAGCTCGAAACCCTGGAGAGTTTTGAGACAAAAGAAAAAGAAAGCACAACATTAATACAATAATAAACGTAATGTCGCTTCACAACATCAGTCAGGTGCGATCACTTATGCCAGACAAAGAGGAGATTAATGTCTATAATGCCAGACACTTGTAAGGAAATTACATTATTTTTCTATTGATACTTCTACCTGGGAAGAAAATGTAGGTAGGGGGTAAATAGAAAAGTAAGATTAATTATGCAAACGCTTGAAGTAAACAGACTGAAAGGGTGTATAAATATGATTGAGTATGTGCATAGGCAGCATTTTTTGCTTGATACTTACACAAACCTTATTAATTGTGTATATATATAATGTCTCCTCTTATACAAGGAAAGAACGTCCTAATAACGTGAAAACTTCCTGAGTCTAATTTGTTATACGTTTTATTTTATATACTTCATCGGTTTCTACATAATAAGAGTCCACGGCTTTTTATTTGCGTGTTAATTTATCTGTTTGTATAAACAGGTATAACAGCCGAAGTTTTGACTCGATCAACAACAAACTTTGGTATGTTTTTGTAGATCAGGACTTAAGATTTTGCTGTAAATTTGTTTATTTTACAAATGTTACACATCATCAAAACCTTCAATATGATGTAATTGTTGCGTCTTTCATCTCACCAGTTTTACCAAATCATGCCAGTCTGCCAGGTTTGGTACCTGGTCCGAATGTATGGTGGGACCAAGAAGGAATAAATAGGGAAAAAAGAAAACCCGACATGGAAGACAAATAATTATGGCCTAAGAAGTGTGAAATCAACAAAACGACCAACCGTCTGTCATCGCGGCAACTTGAGCAGTATAGAAAGAACATTTGGCGCCGTGTGACCGTTACTTTACAAAAACAGGGGTGTAAAATCAGACTGCTCAAACTATCGGGGCATCACTCTTCTTTCCATAGCTGGCAAGATCCTTGCCAGAATTCTTCTTAACAGATTGGTTCCATCCATTGCCAAAGACTTGCTCACTGAAAGCCAGTGTGGGTTCAGAGCACAGCGTGGTACAGCTGACATGGTCTTTGTGCTGCGACAAATCCAAGAGAAATTTCGTGAGCTGAACAAAGCTCATGCGATGTCGGATACATTTTTTTTTAGGTTAGACCACACCTCTACTTTGGACACATAAATGACGACGAAGTATCATCAAAGGTTCGCCTATTTGAAGTTGACTGCCTCATGTATCGCCATATCAAGACTCAAAGCTCAAGAAGCCTTGGATCAGTGATCACACTTGGGAACGCAGTAAACGGGGAAACATCTTAATCAAAGAAATCGCCACCTTTCTACAAACTGGACTACACATAACTGCAAAAAGTTAAAACCATCCCATGCCTGATTCTTTCGGAAGACCCTAGGTAATCCACCAGGAAGGGACATCGTTAATTGCCCCCTCCCCCTCCGATCTGAGGGAAAAGGTATTAAATGCTCTAGATTTGCACCATTTACATCTGTTTTTCAAAAATGTAAAACCATGCGCCTCGGGCCGATATTATACATCATACCATTTGAACATCTTAGATACACGCCTGGTCCACCATATTGACAAGGTTACTAAAAAAAACAGTTCAACACTAGGATTCATCAGGCACAATCTTCGCTTCTGTCCTCGGAGTATCAAAATACTTCAACATCTGGAGCAGTCATCCATACAGAAACAAACACGCCTCCATATCTGAAAGTGGCATCCGTACAGACACGAACACGCCTCGAGATCTGAAAGTGGCATCCGTACAAACACGAACACGCCTCGAGATCTGAAAGTGGCATCATTACAGACACGAACACGCTTCGAGATCTGGAAATGGCATCCTTATAGACACGAACACGTCTGGAGATCTGGAAATAACATCCGTACAGACACGAACACCCTTTGATATATATAACTGTCAGTTGTAGAGACACGAACACGCTTCGAGATCTAGAACTGGCATCCGTACAGACACAGATAAAGGTGCTCAGACTGACACGCCCCTATTAAATGGCTAGGGGTTAGTGCCAGTCATACCTCCTTGAGAGTACATTATCCCATTACACATAAAGCGTAGGATAATAATCAATACTTTTGATAACTACATTCAGAAAAAATTTGTTGCTAACGCCCAACGCCCAACGCCTGCACGATAAGTGTTTTGACATACCAACTGCCACGTCTGACATTTACAAAAACTTGTTTTTGCAAAAACTATCTGTGATGGGATCTACTTGATCCCTACAAAATAGCTTTACCAACCCTAGAGACCTTTAGATGTCGTCTCCGCATGTAAGCCCCTTAGCGCACCAAGCAAACGTTAGTCATGTGCCAATATTGGTTTATTCAACGAGAAAGATACAGATCAAACTTTTTTAATAATACGAAGCCTTATATACTTAGCAACACTAATTTTGACTTGTAAAACCTACTGTCACAAAAAACGATCCCCATCTTTTTCTCTATAAAACACAAACCCATGAGCAAAACTTAAAATCAATTGGCAGAAATAAATGTCATGCAATGTCCAACAAGTGTGCAAACTTGTGTAGTGATAACTTAAAAAGCAAATGAAGCATCGTCTTAAAGAACTTATGTATGCAATTTAAAAAATGTTGCCCAAAATGTGCAATTACCATGGAAAAGAGAGGGCACCGTAGGGATATTCGTCAACCGTTTTAAAAACAAAGTTAATTACATTTTATCATAATTCATTTTATGTCCACATTTTAACTTACAATTAACCGAAAATTGATCTTCATATTTCACAGTTGACTTTGAAAAAGTTACACGATATCATCACGGTGACAAAAAATATTGGTTCACTTTGATTAAATTCTCATTTTGACATGTTTATTTAAGCCGCACTGCAAATTTGCTCAAATTCATTGAATGCATTACGATTACAGATAATCTCATTTTCTTTTGTATGCGTATGTTTGATATTTACCATAGGCAAAAATGTACTTTACCATGTCTGTCAATAGCTTTTTAATTATTTCTTCTTCTTTGATGTTCAATGTTTCTCTTTTTCTTTTTTCACTATAATATCAATATTACTTTTGTTATCTACATTACATAATTATCTCTTACCACCTAAGGTGTTATCTTCATCATGTAGTGCAAATAGAAGCTGTTTTATATAGACTTCACGTAATTAAATTGCAGGCGTACGTATTGAAATAAAACACGAGCTTGTGCAAGTTAATTCCCATGTACATGCGCTAACTCTATATAAAACTAAATTAAAGATTCCATTTATGTGGTTTTTACATTCATTTTTGATTACGCATTAAACGCTCGCTGTGCGGCTAGTTGTTCAAGCCAGGCGAAGTTTATTAATCTGTGATTTAAGCTATGTATGAGGAGACGCTGGGTCGATAGGTAATGTTTCTGGCTACCATTTGGGTGACCGGAGTTCGAATCCCAGTATTAAAAAACGTATCACTGATTGCCTAATAGCTCAGGACTCAACTCCTGATTATCACACACTCACAAATGAGTATGAGTAGCTTAGCTTTACACGAGGCAAACCAAGACATAAAAAACACGCGCACTGCATCACGATTCCAATGCCAGTTTACACATGTTATATAACTTAGGTTACCCTAAACGAACTGGACCATCCGAACACAAGATGGGGTGACCCAGGAGCATGCATCACATGCTATATTCCAGTGTCATCCTCAGCTGTCACCAGCGCATTGCTGTTTCTGGGGTTCCGACGGTACCGCCCGCTCCTGACCACCACCAGCTTCCACGCCACCTAACACAAATCCAAATCATGAGCCGAGCCATCTTTACGGCTACGATGCCGGCAAAAGATTAAAAATTTGCCTGTGACCAGTGTCCCCATGTGTGTACCATTATGTGTTGCGAGAATGCAGAGCCCCCCGGAAAAATACCACTGCCTAGACTGATGATCGGAAATCCATAGGCCCAATGACTGATACATGGCTGTGGTTTAAGTCCTGGATGCATTCAGCCTCCGACTTACACTAAAAGCTGAGGTGTGGCTCGCACTCTGATCCCAACCCTCCACTTTCGAGGTCGATCTTGCCCACCAAAACCTCTCGTTGGATGACACATATGCCAGTTACGTCCAACAGGGACGTCCAAGTAGTCACCGCCCGTCAGACCTATGGCTCACGGCTGCAAGACACTGCTGTCAAACACCCGAGAGGCCTGACATCAAACAAATTAGCCTCAGATAGCTCACCGGCCCTGCAAGATGGCAGATCTTATAAACGGCGACTACCTACATCAATGGGGAGAAAACCACTGACATCAGGCCACCGGTTCTCACCTGTCATCCAACTATCCCAGCTGTTTTCGACATTGCTCATTAAAGCTTATCATGTAATATAAACTTACCATAAGCGACCTGGACCATCCTTACACAAGATGTGGTGGCCCAGGAGCATGCATTTCATGCTATATTCCAGTGTCATCCTTAGTTGTCACCAGAGCGCATTGCGGTTTCAGGCGGTTACGACAGTAGGCCTACCGCCCGCCCTGGGCCCCAGTAGCTCCCACGCCACCTGTCACAAATTCAAATCATTAGCAGAGCCACCTTTACGGCTACGATGCCCGGCAAAAGATTATAAACTTGCCTGTGACCGGTGACCCCATGGGTGTACGATAATGCGTTGCAAGAATGCAGAGCCAACCGGCAATAATGATGGTCGGAAATCTTATCTGTGCTATTCCCTTGCAAATAATGCCCAACTCTCGCAGCCATAGAAAAATATATTAAGAACAAACAAAAGTCTGAACTTTGCTTTCAGTGTGTCGTTCTCCTATGCTCTTTTGTTAAATTCTAACTAAACACCATGAGCTCTATCTATCCTGTCATTCGGTTAATCTTCTATGGAGGGTTTGTCGGATGTGTTGGATATTATTTTATTCTTTCACGATTAGGCGTTGCGGGTATATCAAACACCCGTCAGGTCTTGAACGGATGAAGCAAATATGTGATATCTTTTAACAAACAATTTAGGAGAGAAGTGAGTAGATTCCGATGAGGATTAATGCGAGGCTACTGATAGGTAACTCGTCTAACTTCTCATAGTTCATGGCTTATCCGCCCCCCCCCCCTCCCCCAGATTTTTACACGGTTTTCATTTACCTTATGATGATAGAAGAATCTCTGATGATGTTCCCTCTAATCAAACCAGGTATTCTGGCGTTGGGTTGGCCTTAAAGGTTTGACCTTGTTTATCATTTGTTGTAAACACACAAAATGGGTGACGAGTTTCACCTACCATGGCCATGATATTTTTGCTAGATCATATATTTGATTGTTTTGAGTAACAGAGATATTAAGGACTTAACTATGTTAAATTGATGACCAGGCACTTAGCAGTTCAACAATAAAGATTATTTTAAATTTAATAATGAAAATGAAAGACGTGGTTCATCAGTTTTAGTCCTTTGACCTAATCATTACACTAAAGCGCCTCCGTCAAATATATAACTCTCTACCACATAAGAAATATTAAAATGTTAATTAAAATGAGATTGAAATAGTCGTTTGTTATTGGTTTTTACTTATAGATTATTACAGCTTTTGAAATTCTCATCATTCCAAACAAATAATTAGAACACAGGGATTACAAAAGAATCCAACATCACCCTATTCCGAGACAAAGTCAGACAACTGGGTACATCCAGTTTGTTGCATACTATTCCAAAGCCAGTTAACTGCAAACACACATGATAAATACTATTATATAGAGCAGAACTTGACTTCAAATAAAGACCTTTGTTTTTATAGTTTATATGGATGATTTTGTAAAACGCAACAAAATATGTAAGTTTTTTGGAAGTAACAATGTAATCAATAGTAAATGTTGGCAGTAAATTAGGTTCCCCTTCACAAAATACTTTTATTCGACGGAGAGATTCCAAGCCATGACAGATACACACGAAAATACATTCAGTCAAATATAAAATGTGCATATTCAGCGTCAAATGTGCAGGGAATTTGCCTAGGAATGAAAAGAAACATACTGACAAATTTTAATCTGATAGACCATCCTCTGGCAGAAAATGTTGCTCTACACAACCGAGAATACATTGTATCGGGTTTATGAGATCCCACTGCAAAAAGTTGAACTAATATATAACGGGGAGATTATCAAGCTTAACCTCTGACCTGTGACACATATATATATATGTGAGTGAGTACTCTTTTGCATGACCAACGTGCGAGTCTATTGAGCATTGAATTTGTTGGCCATACCCATACATAATCATTAACATACACTTAGGAACCTTAAAGAGCTAGTAATTTTTAAGTAGAGCACAATGATTTCCACTGAAATTTGAAAGATTATATGAAATACCATATCTTATTATTAGATAATCTTAAATTTGAGCTTAGATTTGTTAAAACTGCCACAAATGTATGTAAATAGGGGCTCAAAATCTTTGTCGAATGCAGGCCGTTTTAAAAAAAGAGAAGAAAATCGTTCAACGATAACGAGACGCGCCGCAAGCCCTTGTCGCGGCTTGTACAAGCTTAACTATGCACGGACAAAGGCCAGTAGGAACTCAACATGTTTGCCCCATTATAAGAAAATGATGTATGTACACTTTATCTTTTAGTGGAATTGAAAAAAGGAACAAAAAAGGAACAAAAAAGGAACAAAAAAGGAACAAAAAAGGAACAAAAAAGGAAAAAAAAAGAAAAAAAACAGGCGTATTGTGAAAACTAGAAAACTTCATTCTTTATCATTCAAACCACCAAGTGTTTGACCATAAATTTCACATGTAGTACCCAAAAGGAAAGTGTGTAACTTAATAAGTAAAAACCTTATTTGATACGTTATATTTCGATTCAATTATAATTAATAATCACACAACTTACTTAACAATTAAGAAATATCAAAATTAAAATAACTTGATAAATGAAGATGTTTGTCTCATTACAGGCGCATAGC
>JAUUEB010266481.1:0-21840 GCA_032362205.1 Clione limacina | reverse complement strand
ATCAAATTATCAAATTAAAAAAAATAGCACACCATAGAAAAATATTTTAAGGTTTTAAAACAGCCTTAATATCATCTGACCTAAGAGATTTTGGTCGAAGGTGTGGATTAACAGTTTTTAATTACTTAATTCTAACCTTCATATTTTGGCAACCAGACTATGGTTACTTATTTAACGATACTTTTGCATCAAAGTGTATTTCTTTGCTGTTGTAATGATATTGTAACTCTAACTTAATATGGTTTGGTTGCCAAATTACTAATAGATATGAGATAATTCAGCATCGTATATTATGTTTAGAAACTTTGTCTGCTTTGGTTGATACTACATAATAAGTGGAGAATATTATACAAGGAACCTGGCAAACAATAATGTAATGGTGTGTCACGCTTGTCTGTCACAAATATGATTGATCGCACAATAAGTTATCTGTTGAGACCAAAAACGAGTCGGTTAAGAACAATATTTGAAAAATGTGAGTTTACAATATCGTTAACTGCTTGTGGTTGAGTATATGAAAGGTATTCGATATTGTCAGTTCCTCCGAGCGAAGTCAAAATATCATGTCTTGTCACCATTTAATGGTCATTTTGTGAAAGGGGCATGCTGGCCTTGATGGTAACGCACTTGCCTTACATGCGAGAGGACCCGGGTTTAAATCCGTTTTGACTGTCACTCTGTCAAATTTGATAATTTATATCTCTCGTATGTTATACTGTTCATTGAATCAAAATATCTTGATTATTAAGGGCGTGGCGTAACGAAACATAGAAGGTACTGTTGTCAGGTTTTACAACGAAACAACGTAATATCTTGAACGTCAGTAGCCGTAAGTCCCTACCGTGCCTTGTCAATTCTTTATTATTTATTAAAATGATACCATATTTTGCATGTATAACTAATATTCAAGCAACGATTAATAATGAATTGACGAGAGCGGGTAGAGACCTTCGAATAAGGACATGATTTTTTAAATTCCGTTAAAGAAATTACGTTGTTTCATTGTAAAACCTGACAAAGTACCATGTATGTTTTGTTACGCCACGCCACGTCACGCCACGCCACGTCACGCCACGCCACGCCACGCCGCTACCAATAAAGATATTTTTAGTCTTTAAACAGTATAGTATACATAAGACATTCATTATTAAATGTGCCAAATTTGGTATCATTTAAACAATTAATAAAGAATTCGCAAGGGGGTGTGGGACCTTCGGCCAACCATATATATCTCTATGCTGTTTTTCTTATAGATATAGAGTGATTCTTAACACTTGAAATCGACGAACTTCTCTTATGTCCACTGAAACGTTTATCAATATGTTGTTGTTGATTTTTAATTATCTTTGCGTCTTTTCATGCTAATTTTTTTCATTCCCCAGCATGCAAGGCAGAGCTGTTCATTCCATTCACTGGGAACATCTCCGATGTATCCGGAAACAACAACTATGTACAAGTTGACGGTGTTAAAGTGATAAACAACACTGGTTACTTTGATGGCAAAAGCCAACTGCGTGTTCCAAGATTTTCAAATCTGGACTTTGGAAAATTCGTTATTATCAAGTTCAAGTAGGTTTAAGAACAAAAGTTAAATTAGGAGAATCTTTAGATTTAGACATTGTTTAAAAGGCAAACAAACAAGTCTGTATTGATGGTTTGACCAATCGTACTTCTCGTCATAAGCTTGTCCATGTCATTCAATCAATATACCGATATCGATCACGGTTTCTTCTTTCTACGGAGTGCTCAAGCTCTTGATGAATGCTTCGATATAATATCTTATTTGCTGATGAATATTTTTCTATTAAACTTTCTAAATAGTTTGATAGTTTTGGTTTTGCGTTTTCACTAATTTCAACCAAATATCTCCGTGCATTGTGAAAATGCAGTATAAAACATGTAACTTAACCATTGGCGAATTTGTTTGTTTTCATGCAGATATTCTAAAAGATTAGATACCAAATATTTGTTTGTAAATCTTTGATTTCAGATAACACATTTGACATATTTTCTTAAATATAGGTATTATCAACAAGGTGCTGGCAGTGCTGGTAGTGGGGCTGGTAACGGCGGCGTGGGAAGTGGTGGTGGTGGAAGTGGTCCAGGAGGTGCACCACAAGCCCTTGTTGCCAATGGCGACTGTAACAAACCTAGCTCTATGTACATTGTGACAGACAAAGATCAAATCAACATGGGCATTAAGACTGATATAGGAAAGAACGCCAGTCTCACGATGACTACAACAGTGAGTAATTCCGTAATGTCGATTTTGTCAAGTGAGAGTCGTATCTTCAACAAAGCATGATTAAATTCTCAAATAATATCTGTTAGATTTTAATAAATAAAAGAAAATCAGTGACCAGTTGTTTGTTTATCCTGCTTAACATAATTACATTGTATACGATCTTTACTGTAATTGTACGTACTGTAAAACATATTATGTTATGTGTAGTACTCCTCGTAAATGCTTTTCAGTCTTAGTATAATGTCACTGGGCCGACCAGTCTTGGCACGGATTTCTTAATACCAGGCCTCAGTCAAGACCGCTGCTCAAATCCCATTCTTTAAAGTCTTATCTGTCTCAGCCCGAGAATAGAACACCACATATTCCGCTCCAGGGACAGATGTCTTAACCGTTTGGCCGTCTTAGCTGTCAAAGTTGATAAAAAAAATAACAAAAGCGCGCATTAACATTCTGCTCAAGCGTAATGGCTGATCTGTTATCATGAATACTTGTTTTTTAAGTAAAGGAAAAACTATTTTAAGACGATAGTATCGTAACCTGGCAGTATCGTGGGAACGGTGGTCTCGTTGTTGTTGTTGTTGTTTTATCCAATCTGGTTTCCAATGATATAAATCTTGAAAATTTGAAATCATATTCCAGCACTTATGTAATTGATTGGCACCTTTTCACAGAGTCTTATGTTAATAGTTATTTTCAGAAACAATTTACATATAAAACTAATAAGTTGTTTACGCGTATTTATTAATACAACGGGGGAATATGTTAAGTATTTTTGATATAAAACCACTTCATGCAAAAATAAATGTTTTGGGAAAAAAGGGCAAAAACAGTTTTTTTTGTTATTGGAAGAAATATAAATTGAATGCTTGGGTTCGAAATTTTCTACCGGCCTCTGTCCATCCAGTAGTATGAAGAACCTGGTTATGTAAAGGTGGCGTGGGAAGGAACTCGCAACTCTTCCACATAATGAAATCAGCTGTGCAAATAATAAAGCATATCTTCTACCTTCGTCATTTCATCTTCTTTTTTATTGTGTTTGGTTATCATTCATGTTCTAATTAACTTATTTCTCTGTATGATTTCTACTCAAGGGAACTGGTTGGAAAGAGGTTGTCATGATTGTAGACAGACAGACCCTCCAGGGGACAGTCAATGGAATTTCTTTCAAGACTATGTTTGCAGGTACATGACAAATCTAGTTCGTAGATTCTAGATAAAAAAAATGCATTTGTTGTGACGCCCTAACAAACATCACAACTCTTTTTTCACTCTAATGTTCAACCTTAATTTCATTGAACTTATTAAAATATATTATCTAATGCTTGCTCATACAAAAGCCAAATGTGGACTTACAGTAAACAAACAATCAACTGTCATAATATTTAAGTTTGTTTGTTCGTTTGCTTTAAATTGAAAGAAGTAAATTTTTATTATCTTTTTAATTCTGCGTGAGGTTACTGCTTTTAACACATTCAGGTTATTGCTCCAAACACATATTCATCTTGAAAATGTTTGGCTTTAACACTTTAGTGTTTTCCTTCGTCCAGAGGGTAGCCGATGTGCGTCATTAGGTAAGACGTTTGAATTTTTGAATTTTGCCCGTATAGCGCTTTGATGACCCCTCTTACTTCGATTTTTAGCCACCAATGGAACATATGAATATATCATTTCAACCAGCCAAATTTTGATTTATATTTATATACAATAAGAACCAAAATTATGACGCCGTTTAGAGAAACATTTTATAATAATTTCTATGAAAAATAATTAGATTTTATTAGCTTGATTATAAAAACGGGAAAAGAAACGGTGTACCCCGCATGGGGAACAAAAATAAGAATAAATTCCAGGGTTTTAAGCTCCAACCCGTATACCAACAACTTCATACCATTGTGTATGTCTGATTTCCAATCCCTATACAAACAACTACATACCATTGTGTATGTCTGATTTCCAACCCCTATACAAACAACTTCATACCGTTGTGTATGTCTGATTTCCAACCCCTATACAAACAACTACATACCGTTGTGTATGTCTGATTTCCTACCCCTATACAAACAACTTCATACCGTTGTGTATGTCTGATTTCCAACCCCTATACAAACAACTACATACCATTGTGTATGTCTGATTTCCAACCCCTATACAAACAACTACATCCCGTTGTGTATGTCTGATTTCCAACCCCTATACAAACAACTTCATACCGTTGTGTATGTCTGATTTCCATTTATCTCAGCGAGCAAAGTCAAGTTAAGTCTTAAGTCAGATTCTCACGCCATAGTATCCCCTGTTTACAACAATTCGTTAAAACTTATCGCTAGAACGTTACTGATAAGAGATTATCTCAAACGGTTAAAGCTCCTTGGATTGTTTCGTTATTATGACGGCGTGTATTTAATGTTTATTCAACTTGACACGAACGTTGATGTTACAGGTTCTATACAGTCAAGTAAATGTGCCTTACAAATAGGCAGGGGAACAGGATATCACAACTTTGTTGGATACATGGATGATGTAAGTAATTTTTGATTACTTTTACAAGTCTCTAAGTGGCTGTTAGGCTAGGTAATTTTTTAGGAAAATTAAGTTAATAATAAATTTCCTAGCCGTTTTTTGTCTCGATCCCATGGTCTCGTCGTTCTACTTAATGTCAACATAGTTACCACATTTTTTTTATAATTTACAATAAATCCAGTTTAGAATGTTAGCTTTAGTGAAGTGGAAGAAATAACCTTGCAAGATCATCAAGTTTATCGCATCTCAAAAGGTTGTAGTCTGCAGTGTCATTATGAGAGTCACACAATGGCCCGGAAGCTGAGATTATCTTTATTTCTTTTGAAATAGTAGTTTAGTAGTTAAGAGAAATACGTCCTGTTTTCAAACGGAAAATAAGTGACCGACAAAGTCAATGGGTTTTAATATGCTGCTTAACTTTTTTGCATATTCATTAATATTCGTAATTTTTATATTAATTTACTAGTTACGTATTGTACACATTTATGAGTATTAATGATTTGTTTAAAAAAAACTTGATTTTCATTTTATGTCTTTGCATTTCACAAGCAGTTTTGTTATTTCTTTGCAATGATATTAACGTCACCATTGCCATATCGGCAAAAGTGTAACTCATTAAATGTTAATTTAGGCACGCATTGAGTGTAAGCTAATTTCGTACATCCTTCAAAGAAAGGCCCAATATACTAAGAGCAATAGTCCTAAGCCCGCTATCATAACTTTAGCTCATCACAGCAACTGGTTTTATAACCGTTTGACATATTATCAATGAAATTACAATAGCTTGAGTACATCTAACATAAGAAGATAAATGATAACAAATGTTGCTTTTGCCCCCAGATAACTGTGTTCCTGTGCCGACCAAAAGATCTGTTTCCGTAATGACCATAGAACTGTCAACGTTTAGCTTGTTAGTCTACTCACTAAATATCATCACCAATCTTAGTTATATTGAAAAAATATCCACATTTGTATAAAACATTAAACTCAGAACGAATGGTCAATCTTTACCTTTTTTGTACAACTCTTTAGGGTTGATTGTTTTTGTATACAAAATATATTGTTATTCTGTGATAAGCTGTATTAATGTATAGGTTTGTTAAATATATATCTTTTATGCTACTGATGTATAGGTTTGTTAGTTTGACAGTTGTTTAATTTTATTGTTGCTTGATAAGATTGTGATTTTATCCCATAATTTATTCTTTTTTTTACCAATTCATTACCATTTAATTCACGTTTATTTTGCTTTTAATTATTTGTCTATCCATTCAATATTTTTCTTCTTAAATATACTTTGCTCATTCATTTATCTTTTCCTTAATTCATTAAATTGTTGATAATATCACTCTTTCGTTGATTATTTTTTTGTGCATTACTTTAGTTTTTTAGTTTGAAAATGTATCCATTATGTTTCTTTAATAATGTATATTCATAAGTTAATATATCATGCGTACGTATATTTACCATTTACTTGAAAAGATACCAATGAAGCATACAACATTAGTCCCATACTCTTCGAAAGAGTCTAATTGTGGTCGCGTTTCACAAAATAAACCTCATTTTTATCCCTGTAACTTTTGCACCATTAATATTTTACGTTAGTTTTTTATTGAAAACCTTGGTTAAAAACGAGAATCATATGACTGTCTTTCTAATTTGCTCATACCTCGTTGATCTTTGAAAAAAGGAAGTATTCAATGCGAAAGTTACGGAACCCAAGTCAAAAGAAAGGCAACAATGCATTTGATGTAATTTTTATTCGACATCAAACAGTTAGCGCGTATTTATAAAAATCTGTACACTTTTAGATGTCAAACAGAGTGTCTGCTTTTTGACGTTTATCTTGACATCATCTGGTAATGTTTCTGCTCCGATCTGCTGATGTAAAATCGCGCTATTCAGTTGACAGTCGTCTGTATCACAGATAACATCCATGTGTATTGAATAATCTTAATTAGAAAAACGTATATCAGGGAGTGACATCTGTTAATGTTTCTGTTCCTACCTGCTGAGATACAGTAACGCCTTTCAGTTGACAAACGTCTGCATCACTTATCACTTTGGTGTGAATTCACTAAACTTAATTAGAAAAACTTAACAAGCCACTCTATTTTTATGTTTTCAAATGCAATTTTGGAATACAATTGGTTTCCCTTCAAATGTATTGATCATCATCTCATAAAAGGCCGATGATGATTGGTTGGTTAAAGTACGTGTTAGGAACTCAGTCAGGTTTTGTGAACCATTTAGTGCCATCAATATTATTTCATAAACGTTATAACAACAGCCTTTACGTTGACTGTTGCTGTTACTTCGTTTAGGATAGTTGAGCTTGTGTTTTGCTCTTTTCAGAATTGAATCATTCTCATTAACTATTTATTTCAGTGTGATGAAATTTAAATTGATAGATGCACTGAAATATGCTGACTTGTGAATACTAAAACGTAATACGATTAATTGTTCAACCACAAAAGTTAGGTGACAATGGATTCCGTGGGCATATTTTGCCTCTTTTCAATGATCGCTTTTATTGTTAAAGGGGTTGTTATTCAGGAAAAGTTTCAGACCTGCAATTTGACTAATCAAATAGAACATGATTTCTGCATGACAAACATATCTAAAAGTGCAGTACGGAAGTACAAAAAAGAGTGTGCTGCTCTGTGTTCCCGGTCACACGACTATGCTGGGTTGTCATGGTCACCGTAACATGACTGTTGTCTTCTGCTGTCTTGTAACCAGGTGAAGAACAACACAACATCCTGTAGGCATTCTAGTGATGGTCTTGCTAGCTGCTTGTCGAAATGCGGTGAATTGAAAATACCGGGTCCTGTTATGGCAAGATGATATCTTCCCTCAATTACACCTCTTGAGGGTTATTGCAAAGCAGGTGGTTCGTGGGACTCCGTCAACCAGAGATGCATATGTATAGAAAGTTTCGTCGGAAAAACATGTCAACGACATGCAAGCAGCTGCCGGGATCTTGTTGAGCATCGAGTACAATATGATGATCCAAAAAAGATTGCCGGTAACTTTTGGATACAACCGCCAGGATTTTCTTCACCCCGTCTTATAAATTGTGCTTGGAAGGCTAAAGAGTCTATCAATACTTTGGTAGCCGTAAGCCTCGGCAAGGGTAACTTGTTCGATCGTACATGGTCCAATTACGTGCAGGGATTTGACTCAGTCTCAGAAAGGGTCTCCAAACCTACCGCTCTCTACAAATACTATTGGCTTGGTCTTGATTTGTTAAATTATCTAACTCAAACTGATAAGACATTACGAATTCTTGTACGATCAGAATTGAAAGCGTACTTCTACTACTCCAATTTCACCGTGAATGGCCCAGAAGATAACTATTCTGCCTTTGGATACGAAGACCAAATTGGAAGCCCTATGTTTGATGGATGTCTCAATCTTGACAAGCATGTTCGCACTTCATTTTCCACACCTGATCGGGATAACGATTTCACTACAGCAACATCATGTTCCGAAAATAGCCGTGCTGGTTGGTGGTTTACTACATGTCTTGAGTTCCCTTATTGTAACCCATTTGGCAAATTGTTCACTTTGAACAATCGAAAAAGGCAAAGTTTCCACGTACACCTGACACAAATGAACATGAACATTCTTGATATCGAGTATATCTTGGTGAAATTACAAGAGCCTTATGTTAAACTGAATTAAGATGGCAATTCATAAAGGTCACAATGAATTATCATTAAATACTTAGGCTGGATAATAATAATAATAATAATAATAATGTTCAGTTGGTCTGATTCAGATTTTTGGTGACAGACAAGCAGCAGCTTTCCATTAACTTTTTCATAAAAAGGTTCTGAGCAGATGAAAACATACTTTCCTACTCCTGTCTACGATTCTAATGTCACCTCATCGTCAGGAGTTAAGGCAAGACTAGAGATGAAACTGAACCGAATATTGCTTTATTTGAAATGTTTTTAAGACGAATTTCTTCCGGATTACATTGTATGGTGAATGAAATAAAACTTCAATACATGAAGTTTACATAGCTGCTTAAAGTGATGAATGTGAGGAATCCATGTCAGTTCAATGTTTTATTATCATATGTATCAAAGGCACCTTCCAATAACGTTTCTTTTGTGTGGGGTCCCTTCAACCTGTATTATGGACTCCAACGCTGTCTCTAAAACCTGTCATATTGGACTCCAATGCTGTCCCTAAAACTTGCCATATTGGACTCCAATGCTGTCCCTAAAACCTGTCATATTGGACTCCAACGCTGTCCCTACAACCTGTCATATTGGACTCCAATGCTGTCCCTACAACCTGTCATATTGGACTCCAACCCTGTCCCTACAACCTGTCATATTGGACTCCAATGCTGTCCCTACAACCTAAAATATTGGACTCCAATGCTGTCCCTTAAACCTGTAATATGCGGTTACAGCCTCTTATTGACAAATTGTGTCTGGATGTCTCTTAGCATAAAACGAACCATAAACTATCATTTGTAAATAAACTAGAACTGGAAATACTTCTAAGCAAAACCGTTTCATTTGTTTCAAAAAACTTTTTGTTTCTGTGCGTATGGTGCGTTTTTATTGGATGAAAGCCGAACTATGCGCTAGTTATAGTATATATTATTACTGGTAAACCAGTAGGACCATAAGTTCACTTTTTATTGTTTGTATGTTTCTGAAGTGGATTTAAAATTCAGGCCTTACTGCTATGGTGTAAAAACGCTTCTCTTAGTAATAAATAAAAAATTCAAACAATGATGTTCACAGATTCTTTGTTCATATCCTGAAAATGCAAAATATGGCCATGTCTAAAATGTCTGTCTTCTATCAAATATCTAGTTATTGCAACCGACTGGTCATTCAACAGATCAAACATGCACGAATTTTGGAACTTTATCTTTGCTTTGATATAATTATTTGATTGTACAATCTTTTTAAACATGTATTTTCAACCCAATACACGTTAACTTCACACCGAGTAATAAGCAAACAGAGTTAAATTGAAAAACGCAGAAAAAATTGAAAACAAAAAGCAGCTTTGTCAAAACAAAATTGATTTATTGTCTAAACCGCTTAGTTCTACCACTTTCGGTCACTTTGTACAGGGGACGAAAAAAAGACAAACAAAAACAAATATTATAAATAGATTATATCCTTTGCTTATATCACTTCATACAGATCATTATATAGACAACGGTGGGTCGTTAACAGATCCTCATTTTTAGTTTTACATGTGATCTTAGGTCGTCGTGGTTCTGACCTTTGGCTCCTTGACCTCTGGTGATGTTAAAGGGTCATTTTATGATAATAGTACTGGCTTGCGTTGTTTTATTCTGCTTATCGACAGGAGGCCCGGGTGGTTCTTGAATTTAGGCTAAGTTGGAGCTTTTGGGTCAATTCAGTTGTAAAGCAACAGATTATGGTGTTAGTATCTGTTGCAGATCTGAACCGATGATAAAACGAAGAACTTTGAATCTCTGTCTCTAAAAACGAGAAACTGTTTACAACATATCGAGTCTGATATATGACTGCAGTCAAACCAAAAAGATTGAGATATAAATAAAATCACGTGGCTTGTGTCCGAATACGTTTGTGTTATTCTTTCGATGTTCAACCAAAATCAAATAAAATAGGGAATATAGATGACTTTAAGAGAATCCTGCAAAGGATTATGTTATCACTCTGTTTCATTATCACATTCGTCACACATAAAGAGTAACAACCTGGCAGATAATGCCAGGAGCTTAGCATTCAAATCACGGAAATCTGGACACCTTTCAGTCTTAGAACAGTTACAGCGAGGTAAAATAGAACAATGGGTAGTAGATATGGGATTGAATTGTGTCTGATATCTGTTTGCACATTTTTTGTTTTCTTCTGTTAGAAGAACTTAACGGATCGTATAAAAGGAATCTTAACCGAATATTAAACTAAGCTTTGAAATTAATTCAACTAATTCATATTTTGTTGTATGAAATAGGTTGTTGGTAATGTGGCATGGACTGTACTACGGAGTTGTCTCATTGTGACGGCTTTATTTCATAGGTTCCCAAAGGCTGACTCTGTCCTGCTTGGAAACGAAATGTCAGGATCGTCGGGTGGTCTTCCTGGGTCTGTTGGTTTTATTTGGTCCACTGATGCGACGCTCCTTGTTGTTATGTACAGTCCACTTCAACCCTGAAAATTGACACAAAGTGGGATATGATTTAGATCCTTGTTGTTGGGAACATACAAATCGGAATATAATCATCATTGGTGATAACGACTAAATATGCAAATTAATATTTAGTTTTGTGGTCAACGTTCTAATGTGATTCTGGATAACTGTCTCAATCATAAACTAAATGAACATAGAATTGTTTACGCGCTTCTCGTCAGAGCAAATCAATTTAATCTTGAAATGTTTACTGATTGGGTGAATGGAATATCCAATATTCCGATCCTGAATCACGATAATGCCTAAGCCCTATAACGTCACGTTCATAAGCCAAGCGTGTACATTGCATAGTCTTGTTTTAAGACAAAGAAGCGTAGTTATTATGCTGCACGTCTCCATCTCCCGTGTTAAAGGTCTCGGGTAAGAACCCAATCATAGCCAACATTTGGCTCTCACCAAGTGTTTGCCATTGTTCACCTATATTATCAATGTTAAATGCATTTTTCTTGAATAAAAAAGTTTATTTCAACAAAAATTATTAAAAACAAGAAAATTAAAGCCAAAAATCCATTCTTTTCTTACAAGTTGCTTAAGCTTATTATTCCACAGCTATAAACTAACGTACCTTGTATCTGTGTTTTAATTTACTCTTCTTCGACTGCTGCTGCTGCTGGTTCCTCCTCTCCACCTCCAACATGGTCAATTTCAACTGCTGGGGGATCTTTGGCGAGTTCTTCGAAAAGATCCATTCTCTCTTTGTATGAACGGTGATCAGTATGCCTCTCATATTTACTGCACAGTTGGATCTTGGGCTGATTAGGGAAGGAAAAGAAATGATTGTTATCTAAATTATTTAGTAAGATACTTGGAAGATATTTAAAGGTATAGAAATTCAGTTTGGTGATAGCATTGTTCGCCCATTTATAGATGGTTAGGGGTGATAGCGACGATTATCTAAATTATGCAGCCTTTTGGCTTCTATCAAAAATAAGTAAAATGGACGTGTTGTCTTGCCTTATCTACATGAGCAGAATATGTTTCTAAAGATGCATCTACCAAGGCTAGTTAACATGAGATAATTATACTATATCGTTTACCGACTGACTAGTTAACATGAGACAATTATACTATATCGTTTACCGACTGACTAGTTAACATGAGATAATCATACTATATCGTTTACCGATTGACTACATAATAAAGAAAATATCTACAGAAAACTTGCTTAAAATATCAATAGACTTACTGGTGCACTTGTGAATTTGTCAGCAAGACGGTCAAAGCTGTTTGGACAAAGAAATGATATATATATCATAAGCAATATTAACTATGTGATATGCTATGTATGCTAAATTCTACAATATATGAAGAGAGTACTACTAGGTAGCGATGTATTATATATTGTTTCTCACCTTTAAGTAAGACACTGTGTTGGGAGGATTCTTCCTCTCATCATTCCATTGGTTTCAAAGATCGTAACCAGTGGACTGATGAGAGAAAGCATCCTCCCAACACAGTGTCTACCTTTAAAGGGGGTAACAATCTATAATCAATTCTGAAATATTTCACTAAGACTAAGCTGAATATTTTTAACACCATAAGGATCCATCAATTACACTTTGTATTCAAATGATTCCAATAGATGCAAGTCGAATAAATCAAGTCTGTTTTGTTTCATGAATAGTTTAGTTTGGAAAGTAAGAACTTTTAACATACTATTAGTTTAGTGTGTCTTTTTAAGTTGAAGAAACTTAATGATCACTCTCATCAATCGAAAAAATATCAAACTTATTTGTTTTTTCCGCAAACAAATTGACATCGTTACAACAACTAAAGAAATAGAGAATGAAATCATGAAAACTTACGACTCATCAACTTGTACTGCGGCACGTTTGCCTTTGCCTTTGTTCATCTGTCTGGCTCTCTCAGCGAGTTCGATCATCTGGAATAACAATATGACTCATTCAATTATCTTGACAAGGTTGTTACACTATTGTATATAAATTAACTAATTCTAGTACAGTGCCCGAATATCTCGTTTTAGGGACATTTATAAATAAACACACTACAGATCGCTAAGATGGCCAGGTGGTTCAAGTGTCCGCCTCTGAAGCGGAAGGTCCGATGTTTGAACCATGGCAGGGTCATAACTTAGACTTGTTAAATATTTAGGAACGTTCCTGTATGGCTTCTTAAATGTGGAGACTCGTGCTAAGACTGGTCAGCCCAGTGTCAGTCTACTGTAGTAAGATGTTTGAGAAGTGCATCACCTTATTTTCTCTGTATTGCAGCGCGTAAAATTGTCTATGTAGCACCGTCGCTGATATACCTTCAATGGTTAAACTAGCAAATTAGCAAAAAATTACCTTATAACAGGTAGATTTCACAAATGTGACCTTTTCTTTTTTAATCAAAAAGCTGATAGAATTCACCCAACTACTTTTTACCATCGCCTGTCATTCCCATTAATACCCTTCAGCAGAACAATGACATTTTTATAAATCCTTGTGTTGTTTTTAAAAAGAAGCAGAACTATTTTTTATAAGTCTCTACATACAACAAAAAGAAAAGGTTGCAATCAAAAGTTCCACCATAAGCTGTTACTTTAGACTTTTCTTGAGTCACTATACAAAGCAATGATCGAATTTCAAGTGATGTAACAATTTGACAAATAACTTGCGCGTGTACCACTGATCTAAAAATGGCTTCATTATAAATATCAATGTTATGAAGTGTGTACTAACGTCGTATTGCTGTCTCTTGAAACGCTGTTCAAGGTCATATCTGTCTCCCTCTAGACGGAGGATGTGATCTCTAAGCTCCTTGGCTTTTTCGCACAGCTTGTCAGCAGCAAGACCTGATTACAAAGATAACAGTTAAACACAGCATTAATACAATATATATATCTAATATATTGATGTGACTTAGCAGTCAATTTGAGAACAATCGCAGTCATACCTGCACTAAGTCTGAAAATGCGTTCCAAATGGACTTTTTATATAATTTGAGCAACTGACATTTTTAATCTTTCTTCGTATTTTCCTACATTACAGAGACAATTAAACATATCTCATAGATATTTTTTTCTTTAAAAAGTTTGAAGTAGGATTGCCTCACCTTCAGTGGCCAGGGGCTGGATACGTTGGGCCAGGATGGCTTGTTTCTCTTCCTCGAGTTGCTCTTTTGACTTCTGAAGTTCCTCTTTGCTCATGATGGAATCAAGCTGTTCAAAATACAGAAGATAGTTCAGTACATATTCTTTCTGTATATGCACATAAAAAGAGACAGAAAAAGACTTATAGTTGGATCTTTTAAAGGATAGACAATTGAATTCCTACTTAAATAAAAAGTGACAGGGCAGCTGATAAAAATCATGGTAAGAAGGTAGACTGAGAGACAGGTAGAAGGCGTGGAACCATACAAAATCATATTTTAGAAGTAAAAGAAAGTCTTTTAACACTATTGAATGGATATATTAACTGAAAGAGTTTATTATCTTTTTTATAAATGCACATTTGATTTGATAAATAATATCATATCAAGAAGGAGCTTAGAACTACATAATAAAATTCTAGTAATTGCTAATATGACTGGTTTGATTGGTCATATAGACCAAGTTAGTTCAATGTTAGCATATATTTAAATGTGGAAGTGAGTAAAGGAAATTAACGTAAATAATTTCATGATTTCATTAATAAACTGACAAAGAAATTTGTTTCAAAGCGTTAATCTAAACTATTACATTGAACATTCTATGTGAAAGAAGAGAAATTGTTAAAGTGCAAAACGTTGTGATATGAGAAGCTGAAAGATCGAACAAATCATAACTTAAACCAGAATAATGTCCCTTTGTGAATATGGTTATTGTTAAATAGTATACTGTAGCGTAATGTTGTCAGATTTTCAGTAATATATTATAATTTGGTTTCCTGAGGCACTGGGCGTGTCGTTTGATTAAGCTGTGTCAATAAATCATACAATATGAACAGAGTCATAAGAAATCCCTGCAGTATACCTATTTTTTAAATTACTTCATTTCTTGGAATTATGCTTCGTAGAAATAACATCAAATAGTTAATGCATCTTCCTTTCTTAATGGATTATAAAACGCTTGATTTAAATCTAGATATAGATTAATGACTGCTTTTTAACAATGTTATATATTTAAAAGCTTTAATGTGATTAATTTCATTTATTCCTCGTAAATGCTTTTCTAAAGTTTCCTTTTCAATTGCAACTTCAAACTGCATATCTAGTTCGTTAAGTTTTACTAGATTAAATAGATAAAGACACATGAAAACTGTTATATTATGATTAAGTTTAGTGGAAACATTTATGTTTTAAAAAAGAGTCGTTAGAGTTGACTGTCAATAAGAGGTCCATGCGTTTTAAATATTGGAAGGGTTCATGGGACAATAACAAATTCACGAAAACTACCAAATTCTTTAAAGTAATTAATAGGATGTATTAATAGTTTATTCAAAGACCCTTGTAAAAGCTTAAACTGAGTAAAACTAGATACTATATTTATCATGTCATTTGAAGTGGACGGAGGTTCATTTTTAAATTCCATAAAGCCATAACAAGATACTGGCATAAAATATCCCAGAAATATTACATTAGTTTTAAAACATTGCCTTAACTCTGTCCTTTTTTAAACAGTTAAGAACAACTAAGATAACACATGTATAATGCCTATTAACAGTTCAATTTTTGATATATCATTTGGTGAAAAGGGGAATAAAATTAGTTCGTTGTGGTCAGTAGATAGTATGGGAATTGTGCAGGTAAAATTATTTAGTTATCAATGCATTAAATAAAATGTTGAAAAGAGAATAAATTCAAGGAAACAAGAAGAAATACAGACACCAAATTGTGTTAGTGTTAGTATCCTGAAAAAGGAAGAAATAATTAAACACAAAAAGTGTGGAAATAGTTTGTGTTTTTGTTGTGAGATGTTGTTGGCTATAAATATCTATAGACAATAAGAAAGAATGCTTCATTATTTGGGATATACCATAACAACGCAAAACAACGGTATACAAAACAAAGTGATATTAAAACGCTTAAAAAAGAAATGACCCTACTCTGTTTACAAATAAGGATCGATGACTCTTTAGTGTATATAATTCACAAGTCTTCACTAGGGTTGCTATATATAGTCTGGGTGATATTTTAGGAAATTAATACAGATTGTTTGAATTTACGAAGATTAAGATTGCATTATATGCTTCTATTTGACAGTCAGGTCAGTTAATGACTGACATTTGCTATTGCATACAAGTTGATTTGCTATACGCCCACTAACTATTTCTTATTAAAAAAAAATATTGAAAGTTTCTGGATTCGTTTTATTCATTAGAAAAATAGAAAGATATAATTTACGTCATAAAGATTGATTATACATCTTCAATTAAAAAAATATATAAACAATTTATAAACCCAATACATTCTAACGATGACTTTATATAGAAGATAACCAGTTGACAGATGTTTAATTAGCAACATTAACAGAACAGAAACATTGCGTTCACGTTCGAAATCTAAACTCTATGAAATAAATGATGACGACACTAGGGATGAAAAATCCCTTGTAATACACGTGTGTCAAAAAAGATATAAGACATAGAAATAAAGTTTACATTAAAACAGTTGGCCAATACTTTTCAAAGTCCAATTCAAAGAGAATGTAGAAACAATTTGTTTCGTTGAAATCATAAAAGCTTTTACTTGTTTCAAAGACCGTTTATTCTATATACATTATCTTTACTTGATGATATTCACGGTTTAAGATTTTTTTTTAATTTGGAAGAATATATTATGGAATGGATTTCATGTATATGTCAGAACTTAACCGAAAAAATAATCATACTTAAAAGATAAAGAGGACTTTAAAAAACATTTGAAACAGAATTCGAGACGCACAAGAAGATAGATGTGGAAAAGTAATAACTTGATATGCTGTCAAGTAAGTCTTCATTTGTTTTGCACAAGTTTTAATTGTTTATTAAAGTTGTGTTGGTTCTCTGTGCTTGCTGTGGGACTTTGATAAATAGAGAAGAGTTTGGGTACATTTAAAGAAAGAAGCAAATTGAACACATTGTCAAGCAATTAGACACAACAGATCAATCGTTTTATTAGCTTGAAATATCATTTCAAAAGAGAAAAATATATATATAAAGAAAACATCAGAATCGGGATCATTTATGTTGTTTCGAAAAAGAAAGAAACCATAAATTAGACAATTAATTATAGTAATTTATTTGTGATTACAGAGTTATAAATATCAAAACGTTTTTTTTTCATTTCGTCGTATTTTATTTTTAGTTTGAAAACCCATTTATATTGGTGACTTGACAGCATAAGAGAATTGTACGGTGTTTGCATCACCCGTGCAGATTTAAGAATTATAATTTGTGCCCTGACTGGAGGGTTATCATTCGGGGGAGGGGGGATAATTGCTTTTTCACACGTCAGGGATAGTCACTCATGCCCATGTGTCAGGTCATGTTCTCAATACATTTAAACAGAAGAAAAAACATTAGTATGCAAACACCGTACATTCAAGTTTTACGATGAAAAATAGAAAATGAGTCTGCACACACAAAAGACAGATTAATGATCACACAATTACCCGTCCATCGGGTGGTGGCTGCAATGAAGATTAGTGAAATTATGTTATAAAGTGAAATTATGTTATAATGCGTACAACATTGACCATATTATGTATGCATTTCAAGTACCATTAAAAAATAAACATTATTTCAGCTATATTTGTTACACATTAAGTCTATACTTCAGGCTGCGTGAAAGTTGCATTTGCTGTAGTGCTGCAAATCCACTGTACATGTAATTGCGATTATGCACATGTTATATCAAAGTTATATAAAAAACATAATCAAGAATCAATTGATGAGTTACGAACTATTGAAATACTTCAATATTTAGCAAAGTATAATAAATCATAGTTTGTTAGAATTCATACAATTGAAATTAACATTAAGTTTTAGAGCATGATCTGATATGAGTTAAATAACGATTAAAACATGAGTATAAGGAACAATATCCACAGTAAAAATGGGTCATAGTAAAAACGGGTCATTGTAAAAGTGGGTCATTGCAAAAGTAGGTCATTGTTAAAGTGGGCTATTGTAAAATGTGGGTCATTTTTTAAGCTTATAAAAGTGAGTCATTGCAAAAGAATTAGACTATAGGATGTTTTAAGACACTAATTGGAAGGAACTTTGCACAAGTGCAACTGTAAGAATTAGTATGTGTCATTTCACACTTGTACTGTGGATTGTTTATGAACCATATTGAAAAAAGTAGTTAAGTTAAAGCTAAAACACTTGTTTAGTAAACGATGTGGACTTAAGACAAATAATGACAGGAATAAAGCTATGTGCGTTATTACGGTGAATATAGCTGTTAAAACAAGTGTTTATTATTTAATTAAAAGTGAAAATAATTTAAGCAAAAATGCAAAATCAAAGAATTTACAGAAATAAAAGATTGTGTACGAAATTAATAATAAATTAGCTTAATTAATATTTATTTAAACAATAACATTCATAGTTCATTGACAATACAATATTGCGGTCTTTCAAATCATTAACTATCATTGCCCTAACTTTTGTGGTTAATACTGTTGATGTTGTTTTTTTTAAATTTTAGAATGTATCATCGAAGTTTGATACACAAAAGTGAATACAAAAAATAATAAATGATATTGGATACATACTGCAATTCAATCACGTCCATGTTGTTTTACTCCATTGGAATAATTGACACCACCAGGTATAAATTACAGTTCCTTTGTTATATTGGTGGCATATATAATCTCTGTGACACGGATTTCTTGAGTGAGGGGCTTCAAAACTTGATTTCTTGTTACGCAGGGCAGAAATTTTCCGGAACGCGAAAAGGTTAAATTAAAAAGTGATCGTATAAAAATCTTTAATAAAATCTCCAATGATCGAAATACAGGCGATAGACTTACTTATTTCGACTTTCTAGATTATCTTTATAATTATCAAGGTAAGTAAGATATTATGAAAGCTGAAGCGTAGATGATGGGGTTTTAATGAACGAATGAAGATGGTAAGTACACTGAACACTAAGTTTCCCAAACAAAACGAACATTATTTACAAGAAATTCCCCGTAGTGATAAATATTGTACATTTGTTTTCGTAAATGTCCTTGACACCGACATTTACAGTTTTGTCTTCCGGAGAGTGAAAAGAGCGAAGTAAAGAGATTCATCCCATTGACTATAACACCCCAGTTTACATCTGGCGACAAAATACAAACAACAGTTCGTGTTATAGATAATATACAAAAGAAAAGTAACACTTTATTTTACAGTGGCGGTTTCTTAGTTCTAAATAATTTCAAAAATGTCTTTACAATCAATGTGCGTGCCTATCTCTTGTACACCAAATCGCCGAATTTAATGAAGGTTTAGTACAAAAGATGTTATGACGTAATAATAAAATCTAAGAAAATGCCTCTGTAAAATCAAGTAAAGTCTTTGTTTTGGATATGGCTGCAGGCGCGTAGCCAGGAGAATCCCCTTCCTTTGACATAAAAAGTGCTCTAGATTTGCACTATTTTGAACTAATTTTCAAACATTTCGCGGGCATTGATTTTACCCAATCGAAGGTTCCCCTCCCCCTTTTTCTACATCCGCACCTGTATAACACGTCGCCCGATGATGACTTAACCCCAGTAAATGTTGTGCCGTATTTCTGATTCAACATGATGAAATGATTGTGTGAGGGTGTATGATGCGACTACACACTACAAGTGATAAATGATGGGATATACTCACAGCGGTGAACACACCATTGCCACAAGGATCTCAGCAATCCATATACAACAGCAGATTTTGATCACGATTACTTGCAATATTAACACAGCATCAATATTAGTTTTTTAAAAGCGCGAAAATTTTCACATAATAGGTGTTTAAACATAAAGCCTTGTTCCTGATTCGTGTACTGGTGACGAAAAAGGACAAAAACATCCCCGGATTACCAAACCTCTTAAATACAATAGCGAACGTTTCTTTTGTGGTACCGAAAAAGCACAGCTATTTTATACCTTAAGCACTTTTTGACATTATGATTGAAAAAAGTAGATTGACTTAGTAATGATATTCAACCATTGAATGACTCATTTATACCAGAATGCTTCCTTTTCTGGGAACACAATAATGTATTTATCCTCTCGAATATTCGTAAACAAAGGTCAAGCAGTAAATAGTTTTACCTGTTATCTGTTGAATATTCGACAACTTTTAATGTAAAATACAAAACGTTCAAAAAACACGCAAAGGCATTTAAAGCGACTATTTATACTCTCACAATCGATATACCTTTTTAAAAGTGCCTGATCTAATCTAAACACACAAAATTTCTACTTTTTGGGGGTGACTATACAAACGATGCTATATGATTCGATAAAAAGAGATGTAGAGGTAAAATCTTCAAACTCTGAAATGTGTTGTATGTATGCGCCCTACGTGTCTGCATTGTATCGAGCTAGAGACCGCAATATTGTAATTCAACTCACATTTACTTGCACCTTTTCCGAATCGCTCTTTTTGGAAATTTTGAAGCTACGGCCCTTTGGCTTCAATCTGTCCTCAGCTTCCCTCTTTTTCCTTTCACGTTCATCCTTGGTGTTAGCTTCGTCCTCTGCCTTCTTCTTCTTCTTTTCTTCCTGTTAAACGGTTATGATTATGAAAGTTAAAAACCAAAGTGTTATAAACATATATTTGTCTATGATAAAATAGCGAAAAAAGTGAGTCGTTAACTACTTGATTTGGACAGAAAAAAATGTGAAGCAGTTGACGTTACCACTGTAGAGTCTGAGTCATTACACAGAACAACAAATGAAATATTAATACCAGAAATAGAATCAAAAACAGGTGATGAGATGGGTGAATTGATAATTCTTTTTAAAGAATAGGTATATGAAGAAAATTAAATAAGAACTAGTATCTGTCGTTGCTATTCATTTCTATCATTTTTTCATCAATTAAAATTGATAGCAACGGCAGAAACTTTAGCAAAATGTTGGTATATTTTACCAGATGTGTGGTGAAGCTTTTGTTGAAAATAAGGCGACTTTAAGAAAAGTTATTAGCTTTTTACTGTTTGTTTCTATATATTCTCAGTAATCGCACCATTTAAATGTGTATGCAATGGGAATACAGCCACAGTTTAAACTCGATCAAGCTGCAACGTTGGCAAAATGTTTGTGGATATTACCAGATGTGTGGTTAAGCTTTTGGTGAAATTCAGTTGACGGTAAAAAATGTTGTTAGCTTTTTTAGCTTAAGTGGGTTTTTTCTAAATATATTCTCAGTAAAATACGCGCAATGATCATGAACAAAGATTATGTGTCTGCAATGGAATTACAGCCACAGTTTTGAAACTTTAACAAAATGTTGGTAGATATTACCAAATGTGTGATTAAGCTTTTGGCAAATCGGTCGACTGTAAGAAAAGTTATTGGCTTTTCAGTCTTACCAAATTTTATCAGTAAAATAAGCGCCATGAATCTACAATCATTATGCACAAACATGAACCATAACCGGACGTACTTAAGTCGCACTAATGAACACAATGTAATGATTCTGAGTTCATAGACAATGTACACAGCAGCAGACAAAAAGAGTAAATAATAATTTTTTTTTCAAAACTTTGGTTTTCAAAAGTGAGGTTGGGGCATGTTGGCGCATAGCGGAAAAGGAGGGGGCTAAAAAGTACGTCAAATTTGTGTTTTCTTTCTGTTAGCATTTCCTTGAAAGGTATACTGCGCATAAAGCCTCTATCAAAGATGAAAGTAAACGACACGCGACTAAACTTTCCGACTATGTGTGGGCAGTAAAAGATCTAGAACCTAAGAT